>CAUYLG010032623.1:0-31969 GCA_963573385.1 Cacajao melanocephalus | reverse complement strand
TTTAAAAATAGGTGTAATGTGATACTGAGAAAAATGTATGTTTTGTGGATTTGGGGTGGAGAGTTCTGTAAATATTTGTATTTCATCTTACTCACTGCATCATTGCTGGCTTGGGAACTGCAGAGAAGAGGGTGGGATAAGCTGGGTACTGTGGACTCAGGCAGAATCCAGAAGTGCTGCCATCTCATTTGTTCCCAAGGCAAGTCAGACGTTTCTTATTCTCTTGCTGCTGCTGGCAGCTGTCTCTGCCAGCCGAGTCTCCTGGACACTGACTAAGGATCAGCAGTCCTCACCATTTCATTGGCATTTAGAGTGGAGAGAAGCTGAGGTACCAAACTCCCAGACCTCATGCCGAGTAGGGAATGGGAGAAGGACCACACAGTAAAGCCAAGTCTCCACGTTTCCTTCTTGTGTCCACTCCTCAGCCTAGGACTCTCCCTGCCCTTAGTAGACGAAAAATAATGTTTCCCTCAATCGTCGTTAAGTTCTAGTTACAACAGATTCTCTACCAAAAGAGAGATTAGCAAGAGAAAAACAGAAGTTTATCAACATGTGTATTTCATATACACATGGGAAGCAGACACCCAGGGAAGGAGTGTCTCACAGCTTATACAGCATCTTCAACAAAGAACAGTAAGTACATTTTTAGAGAAGTAACGAAGCAAAGGAAAAGGACTTTGAGTCTCTGGGAGCAGCAACTGGTGGAAGGAAAAAAGAAAAAAAGGCAGCAAAGGCTTGTTAGAGATTAGCTTGTTAATGTAGATTCTTCTGGTACCATCTTCCAGCCCAATCAGGGTCTAAAATTCTCTTCATTGGTTAACCTTTGATCTCCCTGGAAGAAGTGGGTGGGCTATCTTCTGTCTTTAATTTGTGTCCTGTTTTTAGACACACATAGGGTGAGCAGGGAGCCTTCCTGCATCTGCTGCTGCTTAACGCCTTCAGCTGAACAGTCCTTATAGCCAAGAGGCATATTTGGGTGGCATATTCTGGTCCCCCGTCCCTTCCTCTCTCCGTCAGTATATCTTATTTTAACCCCGCTCGTTTCTCCAGGCACAGCTCCAGTGCCGCCGCCTCTGGGAGCCCTCACCAACCTCCCAGACTGATTCCCCTCTCCGCCCCTCATAGGTAAAGTTCTCACCCTTGGACCAACCCACATGCTCTTTCTGCATTGAGGCACCATCTCCCGTACTGCCCCCATGCCCCTGATAGCTCACTGTCCTTCCTGAGCACCCAGCTCAAACCTCAGATGTGACAGATGCTCTGAGGGCAAAGGAATCAAGGCGTAGCCCACAGGAACGGGGAAATGCACACTCCCCAATGAGCCCCGGAGCCCCAAAGCCGTGGCAGGATTATTTTCTTTGGATTCTTCCCAGAGGTGTTCCAGGCCTGAGCCCACCACCCTTGCCCTGCTCACACTCACCTGAATTTGGGAAAAGAGAGAGGACTTCCCTTCCTTATAATGCAGATAGGTATAAAAGATGGATTGAAGTGCTTTAAGGTTTTTTCCCTATGATAATTTTTATGTTAGAATGGTGAGGATTAAAGGAATTTTTTTTTTTTGAGACGGAGTTTCGCTCGTTACCCAGGCTGGAGTGCAATGGCCTGATCTCAGCTCACCGCAACCTCCGCCTCCTGGGTTCAAGCAATTCTCCTGCTTCAGCCTCCCAAGTAGCTCGGACTACAGGCGTGCGCCACCATGCCCAGCTAATTTTTGTATTTTTAGTAGAGATGGGGTTTCACCATGTTGACCAGGACGGTCTCGAGCTCTTGACCTCGTGATCCACCCGCCTCAGCCTCCCAAAGTACTGGGATCATAGGTGTGAGCCATGATTAAAGGAATTTTTTAAGGTTTGTTTTGTTTTGCTTTTTAAGAAATGTAAAACAGAATAACCCCCTGCCCCTCAAAGTTCTGCTGGAGTCCTCTACTGCATAGAGGACATTGCTTCAGCAACAGACAGACCCAGATACACAGTGTCCCATTTTCAAACACTGAAAACCAGTTCATGATGAGGGAGTGCTCACAAAGTTAACAATAAGTGGAAAAAAGAGATGGGGGGTGTCTGTGAAAAAATAGTGAAAAGAAATACCTCACATATTTACAGTAATAATATGTTCCTTTTTATGCTCTTCTATGTTTTCTGAATTTCTGCAATTGTCTAACTGAACATATTACTTAAATGACTGAAGGAAGAGACAATTCTTTTTTTCCTAAAGACCCCACCCAATTTGCAGGACAGCCCTGTGTGCTGCCGTGCAGTGTCCAGTAGGGACCTGCATGCACCTCGGCCCTCCTGCTTTCTGGGGCTGGTGGGGTGTTCACACTGCGGAAAGTGGCTTCACTTTTAACCCCCACCATTATCACTACTGCCACCCCCAATTTGTTTTTTTTTTCTTTGTTTTGGGGTTTTTGAGATAGGATTACAGGTGTGCGCCACCACACCCTGCTAATTTTTGTATTTTTAGTAAAGATGGAGTTTCACCATGTTGGTCAGGTTGGTCTCAAACTCCTGACCTCATGATCCGCTCACCTTGGCCTCCCAAAGTGCTGGGATTATAGGCGTGAGTCACCGCGCCCGGACCCCAATTTGTTTTTTACTCTTCTTCCTCATCAGATCCCCAAGCAACTTCATCTCCTCCATTGTGTACAACATCCAGGCCCCTGGGAAATTGACCATTGGTCTTATCTAGGACAAGTGTCACATGTTGTACACATGAAGGCCTGAGTACTGACAACAAAGATCCCATACAGGAAAGGACAGGACGGCCCAGCTTGGCATCTGGACTTGGGCTTCATGATTTGATTTGGAGTAGACTTTTTTGAATAGCCTCTAAATCGCCTGTCTATTGACTATACCATCAGAGGGGACAGGTAGCTCCTAATTGTAGAACCCTCACCTAAGTCCTCCTTTCTACCTCCTACCTTACCACTTCCTTCCCTTACTAGCTTCATGTCAAAGTATCATTGTGATTCAGTTTTCTCCAGACTGTTATCCCAGTCCTTCTTCCCAACTGGTAAGATTTTTCAAATACCACCAGCTGGTTGTTCTAATTAACAAGTACCTATCACCTTAGGAGACTATATGAGGAAATACAGTCTATGGAATCAGACATCCCTGGGTTCCTATTCCAGTTCTATCATTTACCAGCCATGTGATCTTGGCCAAGTCACTCACCTTCTCTAAGAGTCAATTCTGTCATCCAAAACATGAGTTTTAAATAAGGCAATTGACGTCAAGTACCCAGAATGATAAGCTCTTAAAAAATGTTAGCAACCTTCCTTGCCCTTTTGAAGCTTTATTCCATTTTTTTTTTAAAGACCAAAGAATTTCAGCAATTTCAGCATTTCAGGTTTCCTGCCATTATTTATTTTTGTTAATAATATTTTGGAAAGATCAAAGTTGTTTCAGGACTGATACAGTAAGAAACTTTGGTGGATCTTTTCAGAGTTCCTCTGGTCTTAGAAAGAGGAAGTTCCTGTGGCCTATAACTGAATGGATGGATGGGGGAAATGTTTTTAATAGAGTCTGACTTGACCTTGCACTAACATTGTGAGAAGGGCAACCCACTAACACTTGTGAACCTTTTTAATCACAGCAGCAAAGACAAAGGAGCAGTAGCACACAGCAAGTTCCTTGACGAACCCTGGAAATACCTTATGTTTCTTAATGTTCTTCCTGATTTTTCCAGAGTAATAAAGCTGATGTGTGTGTGGTGTTGGCTGTGTTTTCCTCACTGTCTCATGCCAGACACACAATATAATGTTTACGTTCAAGCTGGGAATGGGCCACAGTGCTTGCTGGAATCCCCTTAGCTCTGGCCTGTCCTTCTCTTGGTGAACGACAGATCTGGCTTCACATTGGACTGGCTTCTGTGGCTTTAGCAATTTCTGGTCTTAAATCTTTTTTTTAGCCTAATTAGTTAGTTATAATATAAAAACTCAGGCCTCTTTGGAATGGCTAAGCCCTGATACCATTAGAGTTGCTATGCTTTTTTCTTGGTTAATGCTTTTCTGTTTTTGGTTTTCTCTGTTTTCTTACAAGGTATGGATGGTTGTGGGGCACAGAGGTAGCTGGATTCTTAGGGATGTGTCCTGCATCAAGTTCCCCATGAAAACAAGGATATGAAATGTTTTAGTAGCCCTTCATCCACAGAAAAGGAACCTGCTAGGTGCCCAATATTCGTTGAGCTATAAATGGGATATTACTAAGCAGGCAGGTGCACATTTGTAACCCAGGACACTTTCCACCATATTAAAGTTGGAAGTCTTTTTTTCTAATGGTCATAAAACTAATATTCACTCTCTGTCTGTCTCCCTCACACACACACACACACACACACACACACAATACATGGCTTAAAACAGTTATCTGTCACGATTCTCTGGGCTGCCTGGCTCAACAAGGTGGTTCTCGCCTGGGGTCTCTCACGTAGTTGCTCTAAGACACCAGCTGTGGCTGGAGTCATCTGAAGGCCCACTTGGGCTGGATATACACGTTAGCCTCTTCACTCTTGCCTGGGTCTCGGCAGGGATGGCTGGAATGGCCAGGGACTGGCAGGGCATATCTACCTGTCAAACATCTCAGTGGGTCTGATTCTGTCACTGCCACTACCCTCCCCTTTCCTGCCCCAGCAGGCTCTGAAACACCCAACGCCTCTTAACAAGACAGGAAGTACCTTATGTTTGAAAGGATTGATGTAGGAAGGACAAGGCTGAGGTACAGAAGGCCCGGAGCCAGGTGTTCAGGGCAGAGAGCGTTTGATCCTTCTGCTTCAAATCACTGGACAACCTTCAGACTCTGAGCACAGCCGACTGCTAGCTATTTGGCACCCCTGGGTTGAACATAGTCCAGCAGAGTTCTCTTCCAAGGACTTAAAAAAAAATTGATGTGCACTGCACATCTCTAATGTAATAGTAATCACCAAGCACTTATATTTAGTAGCAACCCTTCTTCCAGACTAGTGAGGCATATACTTGGGAAATGCTGTTCTAACTTCATTCACTCCCAGAGTTACTGAGCATCTACAGTGTGCAAGGCACTGTGCTGGATATTCATGAGACAGCAGCAGGGAGCTGTTGTCTGTTAGCTCTTTAAAGGCATCCCATGAAGAGTGGGAACAATATTGTGTTAGACTCCTTTAGCTGGGCAAGGGACTGGGCCTAGCAGGACTGGATTTAGGCAATATTTTAGGAAACAGCTCACTCTCCTAAAATCTGTGCTCAGTTAACATTTTGTCTCAGGCTGTCTCTTCTATGTTCCCTTACTCTCTAATCTGGCAATAGCTGACTTGGAAATTAAGAGCTATGCTCAAATACCACATCTCTGCCATCGGTTCTTAAGTCTTCCACTAGTTAATACCCTTGAGCCAGTTTCCTCCCCATTTAATTGGGATGAGGATTACTGGTTGTTAAATTTGTAGAGAGAGAATCTAGGAATGGAGTGTTACATAGAATATGCTGGTGGGCTAGCAAAACCGATTAACAGAAATTCAGAAAGCATTTTGATAACTTTAACATGCAGATGCTAAGAAGTCCAGTCTTAGTGACTACACAATAACCTTAAAATTTGAAAGTTCATTGTATGTTTGGAATGCAATACTTAAGGTAAGGCCCCGTCTGACCACAGGTGCTTATTAAACATGCACAGGTGTGCAGGAGGGCAGGATTTGGGCAACAGGTAGCTTCCACAGTGGCATCAGAGATAGTGGCTTAGTGCAGAGCAAAAAACTTGATAAAAACTCTAGTTAAGGCATGGTAGGGAACTGTTAACACAGTTATCTGGAAGCAAGATGGAAATTGTTTTCAAATCAAAAATTTATATACGTCAAACTTTGAGATGTGCCCTAATGTGTTGTTTTTTTTTTTCTTTAGAAAATTTTGTTGGTCATGCTGAGGATTTGTATAGGATTGTTCACTGTTAACTTTGTTTAGAGTGGAAAAGATTCAGAGGATTTTCTTTCTACAGTCTGTAAGTCCTAAATATTGGAAGAAATCAGCACTTCCATTTTCAGAGTAATAGGCACATCTGAAATTTCGAGTCAGCTGTGTGTGTGACCATCTGTACAGCCCATGATCAACACACAACTGGAATCCTTGCAAAAGCCTGCGCTCTAAACAAACAGCTGCTGTCCAGGAACTACAATCCAGACCCAAACTGAGGTTTCCCAAGTTTGACATTCTGTGATTCCATCTAATAAGACATATTTTTGTATTCTCCACAGAATGTGAATGGCATAAAGTACCACGCTAAGAATGGTCACAGAACACAGATTCGTGTCCGCAAACCATTCAAATGTCGCTGTGGGAAGAGTTACAAGACAGCTCAGGGCCTGCGGCACCACACAATCAATTTCCATCCCCCGGTGTCGGCTGAGATTATCAGGAAGATGCAGCAATAACATGCTGGTCATAACTGTGCCAAGAAATCCTCACCAGCAGTTGCTGATTTTGAAAACAGCCACCTTTTTTTCAGGGGAAGCATTCAGCAGCCCTTTAAAGAAAAAGAATTAAATGCATGCTTTAAATTTTTTCTGTAATTTTGGAATGATGTATCTTTGTAGAGTTAATGATTTTGTACATTTGCACATGTAATCATACCCATTTTCATTACTTTGATATAAGGTGCTAAACAAAAAAGCTCTAGGTTCTTCAGCACATTTCCCCCAAAACAAAATAAAACTGAGGGCATGTGGCATATTGTTGAATTGTATCGCAGTGAAATCAACTGGGGGGAGGAGGGGCTGGCACTGAGTTTTTTTTCAAGATTGTAATGTGATTGAAGTAAGTTTTCAACACATCAACTCACACATGTTCAAAACCAAAATAATACCTTCATTATCAAACTGGTTACCATGCCTTACATTATGGAGTATTTGTGAGTAGAAAGACTTTAGGTAATGGAAATATAAATAAGAAAGAATGTTTAACATAATATGCTAAAAATATTTTCATATTTAAATAACATACATAAAAGGTGTGCTTTCTGTGTTTTATATTATCTTGCAAATCCTTTTGCCCTTTAAAAAGCTGAAAATCTTGCCATCTGACTTACTAGTCATTTTAGTGTTATAAATGGCATTTTGTACAAAATAGTCTATTCAATTCATTCATTCATTAACACACATTCATTGAGTGCCTGCTGGGTGCAAGGGATTCAATTTATGCCTCTTGATATCTTTGGACCAAGATACCAATTTAGTGAAATACTTTTCCTTGAAATCTGTTAGGAAACACTTCTTTGAAATACTTAAGTGCAAATTTTGTGTGTGTGGAATTTAGTTATATCTTCATCTTCAGATGAAGTTTTAAAGCACTTTGTAGTTCTCTATTGCCAACAATTTAATGTTTATGTGTTGCCAATTCTTGCAACCACTGCCCTACCAATCCTGTGGGTTGCAAATCAGAACTAAAATTCTAAGCACGTTTCAAAGAGGAACATTTTTGTTAAGACCCCTATTGGCTCTTCTTCATGCTCATCATTTTTGAGACTTTTTTTAAAAGGCACTTTTCTCATCACGTTGTAGAGAGGACTGCATTCTCATTGGAAATGTCTGTTTAGCTTTATAAACACTTTGCTGAAATATGAAAATGAGCCTTATTGACAATTAAGTGCTTCTTGCAGCAGGTGGTCAAAGAAAAGCATGACTAATACGACCCGTTAGAGTAACCTACATCTGGACCATTCCTGAAGTTTTTCCTCACCGACAGTACCATCATGCCTTGAGTGTTCTTTTCTCCCAAGTGCTATTCCTTAAACATCAGAGTTTACCAGTTGCCTAATTATGCAATAAAAAATGCTCTGAGGTAGGTAGCTAACTGCCCATAAAACAAACTCAGATTGCTCATAAAAAATTATCTTCCCATGTTCATATCTGATGAAAAATCTTACATCACATATAGCGGGGAAGCAGGGGTCCCTCCTCAATTTTCAGACGTTTTGAAAGGATGACAATTCTGTTAGCCAGATGAGTAAACCTCTATAAGTTCTGAATCACTCATAATGAGGGATTTTAAAGTATTTATAAAGACACTGCCCTCTAAAAATTTCCTCAGATCTGAAGCATGGTCTTGGTCCTGAATATACAGTGTTATCCTGTGTTTAAAAGGGTGATCCAGAAAACATGAGAAGCAACTAGTTGGTGCATAAGAAGGCCCTACTTGGCTATTTCATATCTACCTACAATTGACCAAAAAAAAATTTTTTTTTAGGCCAGCAATTATTATTTAGCTTCGCTCCTTCTAGTGCAAAAAACTGCAGGCTGGATCAGTAGTTTAACAGCTAAACAGTCATAAAATAGTCATTGTGCATGTTAAATTTCTTTCAATAATAAAACAAATTCCAATTTCTATTTACTTATTCATTGTGACAGTATTACTAAACAGGTAAGGATGGGAATATTTTGTTATACTGTGTATAGTGAATGTATTGTACTGTGTCTGTGAAAACTGTGCTTTAAATTATATTTTCATATGTTTTGTTGGGGACAGAGCACATTAAGTCTGAAAGCAACAGAGGTTTGTATTAGAACTGAAGGCAACTTAATCAAAATTCCTGTCAAGAAAAGCTGCTTATAAATGTAAATTAAATCACATTTAAAATAAACTGCCTCTGACCCAAAAATAAATATGGCTCTTTATTTTCCTTCGTGTCCATTATGAAATCCAGTATCAAGTGGAAATTAATATATCCATTCAGTTCCTCGTTCTATCTTAGGCTGTTCAGGTGATGCGTGTAGACTTTATTCCCTTAAATTTTTGGTTAGATTAGGCTGTATTACTTTTCTATCAATCACAAATTACTTAAACTAGGACCCAATAACTATTTTAAAATAAGTTCTAGGCTAGTAAGGACGAACAGCATCTACTATTGAAATATTCAAAGGATACTTTGGATTAACATGGTCCGTAATTATTACCTGCAACAAAAATGCTCCTACTGCTAAACATATTGTACCTAAGCATATTCTGGTTATCATACAACCTATAAGGAAGCTGAAACTTCGAATCTCCAAAGCTACTGCTTCCTAGGACTGCTTTGTCCTAACAGCTGGTATCTGAATGCCTAATACTGGTTTGCCCTAGACTAAAATACCTTTTTAAAGCATACTAACAATACACAAACTCTGCTTCCACAAACAAATACAAATGACGTAATATGCTACAGTTCACATAGAGCAACCCAGAATTCCACCAAGTCAAAATATTAGGTTAACATCTTCAATAGTTAGTTCACTCAGAACAAATGTAAACTATTTCGATAACTACAAAAGCAGCAAAATCAAAAGTTGGTACTTTAAATTATTCACATGCACATTATAAAAGGGAAAGAGAATACAGTTCAGAAGTATTTTAAAGGCCCAAACCAAAAAAGATGTTCAAGATGCTAGGTTAATGAAAAACTTTCACAAATAAATTTGACAACAATGAAATTACAGATCTCAGAAAATGTGTCCTCTACTGTTAGTGAGAGTTCTATACAGCAGACATAACCGAAGAAACACATTACTTTGATCTGGGTTTATGCATTGTACTGTTAATCACTTACTGAGAATATTTCAAATTTATATTCTCATCAGGAAAATGTGAAAAAGATACTGATATATATTCTGTAATTTTATGCCACAAACACCCGTTATGAGATCATTTAATATGAAAACAATTATACTGACATCTCTTGTTCCATTTTCCTATTAGATATATACATACAATTTCTAGATAGTTTAAAAATATTCAGGTTATTCTAAAATTTTGTCATAAAATTAGCAAAATATGCCTGTTACTTGCTAAAACCAATATTTCACATATAAAAGCATGTGATCTCATTCTACATGCAGCTCCATTTCTAAAAATTAAAAACCTATCATTTAATGGGCTAAATTATAGAGCTTTCTGTATTCAAAGAACTACTTCACAAGACTGTTATGATAAATGTTTTTTATTACATAATATTTAGTAGTCATGCTCAATCAACAAGGTTAACAGAAACTTATATTCTGCTAAATAATCTAGCACACTATACGTACACATTTTTCAGTGCAGTAACATTGAAATAATCCTTGTATCCTTTATTCAGACAATTCTGCAAACTAGGGAATAAATAAAGTTATAAACGCATAAGAACTTTTTTTTTCAAGCAGGTAAGATTAACAGAGATTAAAATTTATTGATAAGTCAAAGACTGACCCTGATCCTAGTAACACCAAACTCAAAGTAGCTCTTGGTCAGAAAGTGCAACAGAGGGTGAATGAAAAGCGTCACTCTATGGTTTCTCAGTGGTCTATTTGAGGTGATTTTTTTTTAACCACTAAACTGTATTAACTCATAATAAAAAGTAACTAGTCAAAATTTAGAACATTCTGATCAAAATGGGTCTGCACATGCCTTTCAAACACCTGCTGGTCATAGTCAGGAGGGAACTGCTCGCTGCACATTGGGCATACCTTCCAGTGACTTTCAACATGTTCTTCAAATTTGCTCTGATCATAGTTGGGAGGGAACATTAACTCACAGAGGGGACACTTCTTGTGAACATCAAAGCTGAAAGAAAAAGGGAAGAATTACATATTTCTAATAAATGTAGAACAACAATGACTTGTCCCTATATGACAAGGTTCCATTTACCTAGTTAGCTGATTGTAATACTAAACAACCTACCTTAAAAGTCTTTACTCCAGAAACCTCTTTCTCTGCTTCTAAATGCTTGCTATAGACAATTGTGTAACCCATTTATAGAGCCTCTAAATTTAGTTTTGCAAGTAGATTAACAAAACCTTTTTTCCCCCTTAAAACCTCCCAAATCCAATCACAATTATGTGAAACTAAGCTTAGTACCAAGAATTCTTCCAGGTTTAACAGGAAATGCCTTTTATAAGACTGTAAGGATAAATACAACTCATAACTTCCCACCAGTGAGTTTGGTTTAATAGCTAAAAGTTTTTATGGCTCTGGTTCTCAAATGACTGTATGCACCAAAATCAGTCAGAGGACACGTTAAAACACACGTTGCTGGACCCTATGCCTGGTGTTTCTTGTTCAGTTAGACTACGCCCTATAGGTGCATTTCTAACAAGTTCCCAGGGACCACCCTTTGAGAACCACTGGCCTATATAACCCAAATTCTACAAGGAAAAGAAAAAAACTACCTGGAATCAAAGCAAAAGCCTGTCCCATGCCCACGTAAATGCTGACTCGGAGGATCCGGAGCAGTAGGCACATTCTCATCTTCCTAGGAGAAAAATAATTTTGGAACTTTTAGGAAAAGTAAAACCTAATAAAATTCCTTAATCAAGCACATACAGTATAAAGGAAGATTACAATTCAGGAAATTTTCTCTCGTTATCATTTAATTCGACTTTCAAATAAACATGTTTGAAACTTTGCAGAGTATTTCACTATGGACTAACAGTGTGGTGTTCTTGAAATAAAAAGCAGTATTCAGCGGAATAGAGACATACTATACCGGTATATGTAAATGAAGCTGAGAACAGTAGAACTTTTCAAACCTATATATGTAGGTAACTTTTACTGACTTTATCATTCTGCAGACTGGGTGACCACTTTTTTTTCTTTCTTTTTTTTGAGATAGAGTCTCATTCTGTTGCCCAAGCTGGAGTGCAGCGGCACAATCTTTGCTCACTGCAGCCTGTGCCTCCTGAGTGCAAGCAATTCTCATGCCTCAGCCTCCTTATAGTTGGGATTACAGGTGGGCACCACCATGCCCAGCTAATTTTTGTATTTTTTAGTAGAGGTGGTTTCACCATGTTGGCCAGGCTGATCTCAAACTCCTGGCCTCAAGTGATCCACCCTCCTTGGTCTCTCAGAGTGCTGGGATTACAGGCGTGAGCCACCACAACAGCCCTACTTTCATATTGTCAGACTGCATTATTATCCCAACTATTCTCATTTAATAAATGTAAGCTTAATTTACAAGAAAGTATCTTTGACAGGATACATCCACTGCATGATATATAGAAATCATAAACAAGAGAAAACTAATAAAATATGTGTGAGTTTTTATATGTATATTCTTGGGCACATACAGCAGCAAATCCAACTGCATTAACACATGTTAAAGCAAAGCAATGCACTAAATGACAAGCCTCAAAACTCTGATGTAGACGAACAAAATCCAAAATTAAATCTTTGAGAGGTTGTCAAGTGAGACTTCTAAAAATTTGTGCACCTGAGTTTTAATCACAAAGAAAACACTGATTTGGACTCCCATGCCTGCATCCCAGCAGTCGGTTTTTAGAGATCTGTACATGCTACATCAACATCCAAACACACTGGCTCATTTAACACTGAAACCAGCCACATCATTTCAACTGCCCATTTCCTTTTTATCTCTCACCAGCAGTTAGCTGCTCTCATGTCATGAACTAACGGCACATGGCCAAGTGTAGCCAGCACTGATGGGAGTCTGCATGTTACTAGGTAGGCATGCTTGCCCAGAGCTGCTATTAATGGGCCAGTTAAGCCTGTCACAGGAAGGAGTACCAAAAAAAGTGTATATGGTGTGAAGTGCAAAGTAAACAAACAAAAGACAAAAATGAGTATTTTTGGTACTTGACTATCCTTCTGACAATTTTCCCTCTTGAAAAGTAAGAGGGGGGGGTAAAATACTTTTGTTTACCTATGAGTCCCATAGGATGCAACTGGGCAAAAGGACAACAGGACAGAAAACCTAAGGGGGGATTAAATTGGGAGATAAAACACAAATACTTTACATAATTCAAAAATTCAATCTTCAAGTAACTAAAATCCAGACAGCTTTTAAATCTGTAGATACAAAGAAGATGATAAAGTAGTTGAATCTGCTGAGCTTAGTATGTATGACAGTAAATTCTGATTCTGTGGCAGGTTACTCTCACTCACAGATTTAGGCCTCCCAGCAACAATATTTGAAACACTGAGTATGCTTCAATAACTACAAAACAGTGATAACAAACATTTTCTCACTCTTCTTTGAAGAAAAAAACAAAATTTTGAAATGTTGAAGAAAATAATGGGAAAAGATAAAATGGGGCAGGTCTTAATATTCTATTTTTTACAATTTTTAATGACAAATATTTAAAATAGAATACAACTTTCTAGGGGCCAAAAATATAATGGAACCAAAACTCTCATAACCTCCTTTTCCTGTTTTATAATAGCTGACAGCCTACACTAATTTACTACTTCCATGAATCAGCTAACAGTAGAGTTTGTAGCTAAGATTCCAGACTCAGGCAACCTGTCAGACATGTTAACCCTACTCCTTAAATACCTGGAGGGGAAAAAAAGTAGAAGTAATTTATACTTTCTAGGTCATATACAATTTGGCAATTATAACCCTATTATTCTGTTATCTTCTACCACCCATTACCTAATGAAAGGGGAGAGGAGCTCAAGAGTAGAATTCTACATGTTATAATGAGAAACAGTAAGTTCTCATGCAATAAAACATGAACGATCTACTCAGAGCATAGGTTGAAATCACAGAGTATGCAGTATGCACTGTCTCTCATGATATGGACAGACAAAATGATAAGTGAAGTCTTTGCCCAAGAAAACATTTATTCTATTTTACTCAACAAGCCTGGTTAGTTTCAGAACCATAGTAGATTAAAAATACTTTAATTGGGAAATGAAGCTATTAAGGCAGGCCCACTGCCAGTTAAAAAAAAATGCTGGGAAAAAAAGAAAAGACAAGAACTCTAAATATTCAATGTTAGGCATTTCACTATTATTAACAGATCACATAGCCTTACTCTACATCTTAAAAGAATATGACACCATATATTGGTATTTCAATTAATAAACCTTAATCATCAAAGTTATATTAAATATTGTTTAAGAAGGCCAGAAAATCATATACTGTTTTAGAAATATTTCTACCCCAAATTATTAAATTATCAATTTCAGCAGTGAAAGTTACAAACCCAAAGGTTTTAACAGCAGATTTTAAAATATCACCACCTAGTATTTTAGCTAAACTACTAAAATAATCTTGTAAGCAAATTTGATTGGGAATATGGTACTGAAATATATTTGTGAACAATTTAAATTTTAAGAAATACCTTTTCAGAAAACTTTTATTAATATTAATCCATTTAAAGGTCTAAGCCCCCTGTTATGTTCATCTACCTTTATACCCATCAGCACAATACTCTTTCCATTACAAACTGGTTTTTAAGCAAAGGAAACAAGCTACAATAAACTGACGCTCAATTTGAAACTCAAAAACTTCTCATTATCTGCTCAAGATATCCTCTGTAAAAAAAATTCTCGTTTTCTTATTAAAAGCATGTGACCATCTTGGACATTTGAATTTTTTTTTTTTTTTTTTTTTTGAAACAGGGTCTCTCTGTCTCCCAGACAGACTGCAGTGGCATGATCATGGCTCACTGCAGCCATGACCTCCTGGACTCAAGCAATCCTCCCATCTCTGCCTCTCAGGTAGCTAGGACTACTGGCATGTACCACCACACTCAGCTTTTAAGAGACAGGGTCTCACTAGGTTACCCAGGCTGGTCTCAAACTCCTGAGCTCAAGTGATCCTCCCACCTTGGCCTCCCCTGAAGTGATGAAATTACAGGCATGAGCCACCTGTCTGCCCTGATAAAGTGGGTTACAACCTGTTGGAAAATAAACTAGAGTCAGATCACACTAACTTCAAAATGCAATCATGATCACATATGGTAGTTCCTCAAAAAATTAAAATAAAATTACCATATTATCCAGCAATTCTACTTCAGGGTATATACCCAAAAGAACTAAAAGCAAGGACTTGAACAGATATGTTCAATCACTAACCTGTGTTCACAGCAGCATTATTCACAATAGTCAAAAGGCAGAAACAACGCAAACGTATATCAATATATGCACTGATAAACAAAATGTGGCATATATCCATACAGTGGAATATTTATCCTTATGCAAAAGGAAAGAAATTCTGATACACATTTATAACACGGATGAACCTTGAAGACATTATGCTAAGTGAAAAAGCCAGTCACAAAAAGACAAATACAATATTATTCCACTTACAAAAGGTACCCAGAGTAGTCACATTCAAATTTTCAGGGGCTGGAGGAAGACGGAATGGGAGTTGTTCTTTAATGGGTAAAGAGCTCAGTTTTGCAAGATGAAGAGTTTCTGGAGACTGGCTGCACAGCAATAAAGTTAACATTACAGAACTATATGCTTTAAAATGGCTAAGATGGCAAATTTTGTCATATTTATTTTACCACAATTAAAAAAAAAGCCATCTGTCATGATCAAATTATGGCAATACATAGTCACGGGTTAAAGGCTGAGTTACATCATCTGAATCATTAGTATCCAGACTGTGGGACTGTATCTACTCAGCAGCATTTCCCAAGCTGTGTTGTAATTCTACCTTTGCTAGGAACTATGAATTGAAATATTTAGTTATCCTTCAAGAATTAGTAATGAATATCAAAGAAGAAAGTTTCACCACTTAAAAAAACTCTAAGTTGGTAATTACTACTTTAGTTCAAGAGCATTCACTCCTTAAGAAATTTATGTATTTGCTAAGGCCAAAATCAGTACATAAGAGAAAAGAGAGTACCCAATGACTCTGGGTAACTTCTATTTAAAACAAGAGAGTATCTCCTTTCCCTTCAGAACTCTGTATTACTATGCAGTATTAGTATTCCTCCTCTTCTTATGAGATGTTACTGTTTATGCTTTGCCAGACATTCATTTCTAGTAATGTATCAATGATGAAATAACATTGAACTATATAATTTATCTAAAACTATTTAAAATCAGAAAGAAAATAATTTTGCAAATCTTTACTAGTTTTCAAAAGTTTTATTTTGCTAACATTTTCCAAATCTCTATTCATTTTCAAAAATTTTAGGTACTATGCTCCATATTAAAAAATTAACTCAAAGTACACTAAAAAACAAATATAAGGGCTAAAACTATCAAGCCCTTATAAGAAAACATAGTAAATTAAAAACCTTAGGCAATGGTTTCTGAGGTGTAACAGAAAAGTATAAGCAACAACATAAACACAGCTTCACTAAAACTAAAAAGTTTTGTGCTGCAAAGGGCACCATCATGAAAAGTGAAGACAATCCACAGAACGGGAGACATATTTGCAAACCATATTATCCGATAAGGGGCCCAATTTGAAAACGGCAGAAGGAGTTGAACATTCTTCCAAAAAGGATATATAAATAGCCAGTAAGCACATGAACGATGCTTAATATCATTAACCACCGGGAAAATGCGAAGCAAAATCACAATGATAAACCACAAAGACAAAATAAGTGTGGCTGAGGATGTGGAGTAAGTGGAACTCTCATACACTACTGAGGGGGAGTAGAGTCATGCAGCCACTGCGGAAAACAGGCAGTTTTTCAAAAGGTTTAGGTAAACATGAGTTCCCACAAGACCCAGCAGTTCCAATCCTAGGATTTCCGCTCCAGCAATTACTACTGGTGGAACTGACCTAGTAATTCCACTTTCCCCAAAGAAGTAAAAAGGGTACTGAAACAAAAGCATATACACCATGGCCAAAAGGTGAAAATAATCCAAATGTCTAACAGATCAATGAGTAAACAAAATGTGGTACAGGTTTAGTCCCCTTATCCAAAATGCTTGGGACCAGAAGTATTTTGGATTTCGGACTTTTTCAGATTTTGTAATACTTCATCATGCTTGCCAGCTGAACATCCCAAATTTGAAAATCCAAAATGCTCCAATAAGCATTTCCTTTGAGTTATCATGTCAGCACTCAATTTCGGATTTTGGCTGCTCAATCTATATATCCAAACAAAGAAACAAAAAATAATAAAACCCATTCCTCATATTAAACATGGATGCATGCTCAAACATGGGTAACTTTGAAAACATGCTCAGTGAAAGAAACCAAAAAAGGTAACAATTTTATGATTTGACTTATATGACTGAACATGCATAACAGACAAATCTACAGAGAAACAAAGTAGACTGAGGGTTTCCGGGGCTGGAGGGAATACATGGGAAGAGGTAACTGCTACAAGGTACAGGGTTTCTTTTGGTGCTGAGAAAAATGTTCTGAAATTGAATATAGTGATGTTTTCACAACTCTGTGAATACATTAAAAACCACTAAACTGTATACTTTAAATGGCAAATTGCATATGTGAACTATATCTCAATAAAGCTATGATCAAAAATTAACTACTTTTCCCTCTTTTTTTTTTTTTTTTTTTGAGACAGACTGTTGCTCTGTTGCACTGGAGTATAGTGGGGCACAATCTTGGCTCACTGCAACCTCCGCCTCTCTCAGCCTCCCAAGTAGATGGAATTACTTGCATGCGCCACCACGCCCAGTTTTGTTTGTTTGTTTGTTTGTTTGTATTTTCAGTAGAGATGGGGTTTTGCCATATTGGCTAGGCTAGTCTCGAACTCCTGACCTCAAGTGATCCGCCTCCCTCAACCTCCCAAAGTGCTGGGATTACAGGCATGAGCCACCATGCCCAGCCCAACAATTATATTTCTATGATAACCTGGATTTTAAATAGTTTAATAGGCAAAAAGTGGAACAAACACATCTCCCTAAACTCATTAATAACATTTAAAAAGCCTCTACTATATAAAAGGCATTATACTAATATGGTATAGAAAAGGGAATATTCAGCATTAAGAGATGCCAACCAGCTATATATTATCTGTTGGAAATAACTGTGTATAAAAAATTTTAAATGGAACAGCAAAGATTCATTTAATCCTTTTGATGATGAATTCAATTATAGGCTGAGTATCTTTAATCCAAAAATCTGAAAAGCTCCAAAATCCAAAACTGCTTAAGCGCTGACATGACACTTAAAGGAAAGGCTCACTGAAGTACCATGTACTTCGGATTTTCAAACTAGTAAGTATCCCAAAATCTGAAAAAAATCTGAAATCTGAAATGCTTCTGGTCCCAAGCATTTTGGATAAGGGATACTCAAACTGTATTTTTCCTTTTTTGCTTATGCTTTTGATGTCATATCTAAGACACCACTGCCTAATTTAAGTCATAAAGATTTATCACTAAAACACCAAAAGCAATGAGCAACAAAAGCCAAGATAAATGGGATCTAATTAAATTCAGAGCTTCTGTACAGCAAAAGAAACCATCATCAAAGCAAACCAGCAACCAACAGAATGGGAAAAAATTTTTGCAGTCTACCCATCTGACAAAGGGCTAATATCCAGAATCTACAAAGAACTAAAACAGATTTACAAGAAAAAAAAACCCCATTCAAAAGTGGGCAAAGGATCTGAACAGACACTTTTCAAAAGAAGACATATATGAAGCCAACAAACATATGAAAAAATGCTCATCATCATGGGTCATTAGAGAAATGCAAATCAAAACTACATTGAGATACCATCTCACGCCAGTTAGAATGGCGATCATTAAAAATTCTGGAGACAGATGCTGGAGAGGATGTGGAGAAATAGGAACACTCTTACACAGTTGGTGGGAGTGTAAATGAGTTCAACCATTGCGGAAGACAGTGCAGCAATTTCTCAAGGATCTAGAAACAGAAATTCCATTTGACCCAGCAATCCCATTACTGGGTATATACCCAAAGAACTATAAATCATTCTACTGTAAAGACACATGCACATGTATGTTCATTGCAGCCCTGTTTACAATAGCAAAGACCTGGAACCAACCCAAATGCCCATCAATGATAGAGTGGACAAAGAAAATGTGGCACATATACACCATGGAATACTATGCAGCCATAAAAAACGATGAGTTCGTGTCCTTTGTAGGGACTTGGATGAATCTGGAAACCGTCCTTCTCAGCAAACTGACACAAGAACAGAAAACCAAACACCACATGTTCTCACTCATAGGCAAGTACTGAACAAGGAGAATACATGGACTCAGGGAGAGGAGCATCACACACTGGGGACAGCTGGGGGCGGGGGGCTAGGGGAGGGACATCGAGGGGTGGGAAGGGTGGGGAGGGATAACATGGGGAGAAATGCCAGATATAGTATGCACCTACACAACAACCCTGCACGACCTGCACATGTACCCCAGGAACCTAAAGTAAAATAAAAAAAGATTTATCTGTATGTTTTGAGTTTTGTAGTTTAGCTCTTACAATTTAAAGTCCAATTTTGAGTTAATTTCTATACATGGTATGAGGCAAGAGTCTAATTTCATTCTTTGATCGAAATGGATATACAGTTTTCCTAGTACCATTTGTTGCAGACTATTCTTTTCCTCTTGAATTGTCTCAGCACTCTGGATAAAAGTAAATTGACTGTAATCACACACTCAGAAAACACATTAAAATTAAAAAGACAACATATGAAAAATGGCAAGTTTGAGAAAGACAAAAACTCAAACAGTACACCATGATAAATGCAAACAGGCCTTGACTCTCTCAAGCACTGGTTCGCAACCATTCTGGAGTCACAGACCCTTCTGAGAATAAAAGCTAGAAGTCACCCCCCAAAAAAAGGTCTATCAACAAAAAATGTCTTCAGTTTAGGGGTTCATAGTGAAGGGCTCATATGGAAAGTTTCAAATAAGCTACATATTAATAGAATGTGTGGGCTTTAGTCTTTGAGAAAGGGGAAAGAAATGAAATGAAGGTAGAAGAGAAACACTAAGAAATGCAAGAAGTTAGGAAGTTTAAAATCGTGTATCCCAAACGTTAAAAATCGTATGATTTTCACCTAAAGATTGTGTTAAATGCAGTCTGATTCTCAGTAGGGCTGGAGTGAGGCAGGAGATTATGCATTTCCAACAAACTCCTAGATCTCACTACTGCTGGTCTACCAACCACTTTTTTGAGGAGCAAGGATTTTAGAACCATAGTTCCCAAAACTAAGTATGAAAGTGCTGAGGGCACCACAGTAAATTTAGAGGGTTACTGTGGAATAATTTTAATTTTCTAAGAATATTATATATGTAGAAGTACACAGAAACAATCATTCGAGTTAGTCTCCAACATACAATAGCTAGACTTACAACTTTTGAACTTTAAGATGGTACAAAGCAATACACATCCAGCACGTTCCTCAACTTATTATGGGGTTACGTCCCGATGAACCCACTGTAAGCTGAAAATATCCTTCAAGTCAAAAACACATTTCAACTTATGATGGGTTTATCAGGACATAACCCCATCATAAGTTGAGGAGCATCTAGATTTATCATATACCATGTGAACATCTACAATAGTTGGAGATGGCTCACAGATTAAACTTTAAATAGTGCTACACATTCCTTTCAATGACATCTTATCTGTGAGATGCTGGTTCTGGCAGTTGCTGTGATATAAAGCAAATGCCACACTGTGAAAATCAATGAGAAACAGGAAATGAAGGTGGCTTGTCCAATCTGATTCTAAGGCTTGAGGAGTTGTACAATGGCCAATAGTCACACACATCCCATTAGTAACTACTTATTTAGGAATGAAATAAAGACATTAATTTTCTTTCAATTTATGTGTATTTTTATTTAATGGCCACTAAATTTGTTAGAAGACAAATACTTAAGTCATTAAGTCCTCACTTAACATCACAGAGCAGTTCTTAGAAACTGCAACTTTAAGCGAAAGGACTTACAGCAGGTTGAAAGAAATAACATCATTTCTCTCTCTCTTTCTTCTTTTTTTTTATTTTTGACAGTCTCAATCTGTCACCCAGGCTGAAGTGCAACGGTGTGATCTCCGCTCACTGCAAACTCTGCCTCCCAGGCTCAAGCAATTCTGTGCCTCAGCCTTCCAAGTAGCTGGGATTACAGGCACTCGCCACCACACCCAGCTAATTTTTTGTATTTTTAGTAGAAATGGGGTTTCACCACGTTGGCCAGGCTGATCTTGAACTCCTGACCTCAGGTGATCCACCCACCTTGGCTTCCCAAAGTGCTGGGATTATGGGCGTGAGCCACCGCACCCGGCCAACATGATTTCTTTCAATGTCAGTTCATTACAACGTTAATGGCAGAAAACACTGATTTTGTTATACATCATTTTGTTTCAAGTCATGATTTCCAGTAACTTATATATGACATTAAATGAGGACTTACTGTATTTCTTTTGGCCTAGGGGTTACTATGAAAAAAAAATTACTGAGATGCTAAGGGTGCCATGAACTAAGAAAGTACGAAAACCTCTGGTTTAGTCCATTTGACAGGTGGCTAAAACCACAGCTTCTATAGCCAGTCTCATGAGGATCAATCCTGTCTGTACCCAGAGCAGCTATGTGATTTGGGGCAAGCTATTTAATCTGTCTCTTGGTTTCCTCCACTACACAGTTGTGAGAGTAACAGCTCCTGCCTCATAGGACTGCTATGAAGAACAAATAAGTGACTCTATCTAAAGAGCTCAGCAGTAATGGCAAAGAGGGGTATAGAAATGTTTGCTGCCATCATAATTATGATGTTAAAGTTATTACAATCATTAGATAAATAGGAATCACAAAAGGTTTTTGATTTGACAATTGACCACAGTTTCCAGTGCAGAAGAGCAGAGATACGGCAGGTATAGGCACTAAGGCAGGCTGAAAAAGTAGGTAGGTCACCTCAACCCTGACTCAAAAGTGCTAGAGCCTGTGGCTATTAATCACTCCCAGGGCAGAAACAAAGAAAACAGGTCAACTCAAATTTGCTTTCCATATTCTTACTAAAATTACTTACTAAACCACTTCATTTGCAAGTGATTTTTGTTGTAATGACGAGAATTTTTTTTTAATCCTCAATGTACATAAGAATTACTGTCTAATGTGAAAAATCTTCTGACTGCAAAATAAAGTTACTCAAGGTGTGCATATTAAGAGTCTTCCATCTCATTACCAAATCTAAGCATGTCAGCAAATGAGCACAAGACTCTAACACTGCTTCTCATGGGTTTGCAGGAGGGCAAAGCACACAGATCAGAAAGAACATTCTGCTAATTAAACTGAAGCAGATGACTACAGAAGAGAAGGGCTTGTCACATGTAACATCTGTGCCAAGAATGATCAGATTAAATATGCAAAATGTGAAGTGAAGGTGTGAAAAAGCAGTAAGATGATACTCTAGACCTTAAATAGGCTACAAAAGTTCTGACAGTTTTCCTAATTATACCCAGTAATGGACATAGGAGGCCAAAAGGCAGGAGGGAGAAATACATTTTTCTCCATTATGGGTGTTGAGCACTAGGGCTAAAATCATGCCTGCCTGAACACTGATCAGTTTCTGCAAAGGTTAATAGCAATTAAATGCAGCAAACTAGATTAAATAAGAAACAGGTCATGATACCACTATACTTGCAAAGAGCACGGTAAAGCATTTCTTTTAAATTCATCTTATGCACAGGAAATCCAAAAAGAGCTGCTATGAAGAAAATAACCTATTATCCAAAAAGAGCTGCTGTAAGGAAACAAACCTATTCATTAAATGCTGAAGGAATCTCTTAAATAAAATTTACAAAAATAATGACATGCTATACAACCTTACTCAATTATCATCAGTATTGTGTTGCTGCCAGAGAATAAGAAATCCTATATAACTACTAAAGACATCTCAAATAGTATTTCTCCAAAAAAGAAAACCACCATGATACATACACTTCTCTCTTTTTCTGACTAAAGAGTCCACACTAAAATCTAAAATGGGATGTAAATGTTATAATGAAAAGATGTATACTGAAGTATAATATTGCCATTAACACTTTGCTGCTTCTAGCCTAGTACATCTATAATCAAAAGAGTATAGTAAATTACTTAGTGATTAAGATTAAACTATCTGATAACTATAATATTCTAAGATTATTCTCTGAACTTAATCTTTTACTTTAGTATATAAATCCTAAAGAGTAATCTGAAGCATACTGGTAGATTTTTCAAATTTAAATACAAGAAGCTTTTTCAAAAAATCAAATAGGCAATTGTGTGCAGGCACAAGCACATACTCTCCTTCCACACACACGCATGCACGCACAAAGATAGACATATACCCTTACCTCTCTACATAAGCCAGAAAATAAAAAAGGGACAGGCTCATACAATGAAAATTCAATTTACTTTGCTATCCTCGGGGTCCTCTAAGCCATCAGGCCGACTAAGGTTTCGAGCAGGCTGGCTGCAGACAACATTGTCTTCCAGTCCCCAAGAGGGGACTCTCACAGGTGGCCTTTGTATTTCATCTGGGTAAAAAGCACCATCTGCTCCATCTGTAATAAAATTTTTGGAAGGGTAGAGTGAAACTAATTACTAAAATTAATATCTCTACGTATAGATATGATGAACAGGATATAAAGAACCACTTTGGTACATCAAAAAAATCGATGTTTTTATTTTTAGCCCAGGTAATTTTTTAAATTGTGAATTATATGTAATAAGCAAATAAACTACTCATCTCATGGTGCATCACTTCTAAATGAGGCCAGTTACAGTGTTAAATACTAAAACTGCTAATTATACAAATAAAATGTTTGTCTTAGAGTTGACTGTACCAGCAATTTCCTAATCCATGAAAATATAAACCATAAAAAAATCTCCAGATGCAGCTAACCCCAAACCAAAAATACTGTAATAACCTCTTGTTTCCTGAGATGCATAAGGATTACCATATTGCAGAACTGGTTGTGCATCTGACAGTGTGAGAATATAACCATATTGCTCTGAATATGTGTTGAAACATTGAGGACTCTGAGAATTCTGACCTTCCATTTTCCTCTCTGCTTGATTTTCAAGACTCCTTGTAAGTTCCTAAAATTAACAAAAACAAAGATGAATAAGCAAAGCAATAAAATACTTCATAAGTACAGCAGTATTAAACATCTAGTTAAAATACAGCAACAAAATTATTTCCTATTATGAAGTTGGAATGCAATTGGCAATACAGTTAGAAAAGCTGACTCAACTTCTCATAAATGTATCCTCCACACATAACAAAATCAGAAAGGAAGATAAAGCCAAAGTATTTTCAAATTTATCTGTGCCAAGAAAGTAAACCATTCTCATTGAGTTAATTTAGGGCAAACTGTGAATCTCTTACAACTTAGCTATGAATAAAAATCTTTGAAAAAAAAGAAAAACAGGGAATTCCATCATTTAAGATTTTTTTAAAAGACATGTCCTGTATAAACTCTTTCAAAAAACAAAGAAACATTCTCTAACTTGTTTTATAAGGCCAGTACTATTCTGACACCTAAAACAAGGATTTCACAAAAAAAACTAGAGAACTTATCACTCATGAATATCGATGCAAAAGCCTTAACTTATTATAGCAAGTCAAACCCAGTAATATTAAAAAATAAAACATGATCAAATGGGCTTTCTCACAAAAAAACAAATGCAAGTCAACATTTAAAATCCAAAACCAAATGCAAAGTCAACATCTAAAAATCAATAAATGTAATTTACCTTTTAAAGGGAAAAAATACGATCATTTCAATCAATGCAGAAGAAAAATTTTACAAAATTCAAGTCATTCATGTTTTTTTTAAATCTCAAAAACTAAAGAATAAAAAGGAACTTTCTTAACCTCATAAAAGGCAGCTTTAAAAACCTACCATGACCCTTAATGGTGAAAAACTAAATTATTCTACTGAAGATCATAATGAGATCAATAATAATAAGGCAATGATGTCTGCTCTCAACACTTCCATTCAAAATAGCCAGTGGATCAAGGCAAAATTAAGGTAGAATGGAAAGGAAAAAGTAAAACTATTCACAATGGTATGAGGATGTACATTAAAAAAATCCCCAAAAATCTATAAAACCTAGGAAAATGAGTATAAATAATTTAGGCAGGTTGCAATATAAAAGGTCAACATGTAAAATCAATTGTATTTCTACATACAACAACAAATAACTGTAAAATCACAGTAAAATCAATAGATAAAATATTTAGGAATAAATACACGAAAAATGTGCAAAGCCTATACACTAAACAAAATAATGCATTAAAAAGAGCATAAACAAATGGAGATATATAATGTGTTCATGGACTAGAAACCTTATTTTTACCTACTAATTTCCACCCCCCTCCCCCACACAATTAGCTACAAATACAGTGCAATGCCTATCAAAATCCCAGTAGGCTTTTGTACAAATTGACAAAATAATTCTAAAATGTACACAGAAATACAAAGGTCCTGTAATCGTTCATATGTAAAAAGCAGAAAGAACAGGCTGGGCATGGTGGCTCATACCTGTAACTCTAGCACCTTGGGAGGCCGAGGCAGGAGGATTGTCTGTTTGAGACAAGCTTGGGCAACATAGTGAGACCCTATCTCAATTTAAAAATTTTAAAACGGCCAGGCACAGTCACTCATGCCTGTAATCCCAGCACTTAGGAGGCTGTGGGTGGACCACTTGAGCCCAGCCTGGGCAACATGGCAAAACCCTTTCTCTACAAGAAATACAAAAATTAGCTGGGTGTGGTAGCATGTGCCTGTAGACCCCGCTACTCAAAAAGGCTGAGGTGGATCACCTGAGTCTGGGACATCAAGGCTGCAGTGAGCCATGATGGCACTACTGCACTCAAGCCTGGGTGACACCGTAAGACCCTGTCTCAAAAAAAAAAAAAAAAAAAAAGAAATAAAGAAAGAAAAGAAAAGAAAACAAGAAAAAATTTAGCCGGGTACAGTGGCATATCCTGTAGTCCAGCTATTTCGGAGGCTGAGGCAGGAGGATCACTTAAGCCCAGCTATTTCAGAGGCTGAGGCAGGAGGATCACTTGAGCACCAGGAGGTCAAGATTGCAGTGAGCTACAATGAAGCCACTCACTCCAACCTAGAGGATAGGGCAAGACTCTTTCTTTAAGAAAAAAGAAAAAAAGCAGAACAAAGTTGGAAGACTTATGCAACCTGATTTCAAGATGTATTATAAAGCTACAGTAAACAAGACAGTATGGTATTGGCCTAAGAATACAGATAGGGAGCTGGCAATCTTTTTCCACAAAGGACCAGACAGTAGATATTTTCACCTTTGCAGGCCAGACAGTCTCTGTTGCAGCTACTGAAATCTGTCTCTGCAGTTGCAGTCATAGATGATACCTACATAAATGGGCATGGCCATGTGCTAATAAAGTTTTATTTATACAAAGCCAGATTTAGCACAGAGGCCTTAGTTTGCTGACCCCTGATAAAAGTCAATAAAATAGAAGATAGAGTCTAAAAGTAGACCCATACTTATAGAGTATTTTCAACACTGAAAATACCTCAAGATGTGGAGGAAATTCTATGAAGAAAAAGGATGGTCTTCTCAATATGATATTTAAAAGCTGGGTATTTATTTACAAAATAAACTTTGACTACATATCATATCATATAAAAAATAAATAGATCATAAATCTAAAGTAAGAGAGCTAAAGCTACAAACCTTTAGGAAGAAAAAAATAGGAGAAAATCTTCATAACCTTGATTTAGGCAAAAATTTAAGACAGGACAAACAGCATGAATCATTAAGACAAATACAGATAAATTGGACTACCTCAAAATTCAAGTCTTTTGCTTTTCAAAAGATGCTGCTGTAAAAAAAGAAAAAACATACCACAGACTGGAAGAAAATACCACCAAAATATCTGACAAAGGAATTACATCTGGGATATATAAAGAACTATCACAACCAGAGATGACAGCTCAACAGAAAAAAAATAGATTTGAACAGAAACTTCACAAAGGATTACATACAAATGGCCTGTAAGCACATGAAAAGATGCTCAGCATCACTAGTTACCAGGGAAATTAAAATTAAATCCACAATGAGATAACACTAAGCACACCCACTAGGATGACTAAAATTAAAGACTGACAATAATACCAAGTGCTGGTGAGGATATGGAGCAGCTGCAATGTTCATACACTGCCAGTGGAAATACAAAATGGTACAGCCAGTTTGGAAAACAATTTGGCTGTTTCATTAAAAACATACACTTACCATATAGGCCCGCAATTCCACTCCTAGGTATCTACCCAAGAAAAATGAAAACATATGTCCACAAAAAGACTTGGGTAAGAATGTTCATAGTAGCATTGTTTGTAATAGCAAAATATCAGAAATAATTTAAATGTCCATCAGCTGGCAAGAGGATTCATGTTGATCAACTAGTGAATGGATAATGTCTGCATATATGCAATTACATGAAATGTTAGAAGCCAAAAAACAATAGGGACGGAAAGCAGACCAGAGGTTTTCTAGGATGGGGTCGGGGGGGGTGGGTGGTAGCAGAAGGGGATGACTGCAAATGAGCAAGAGGGAACTTTGTGCAGTAATGCAGTAATGGAAATGTTACACTGCTTAAGTAAGTGAAATGGTAGTTACAGAACTACATGCATTTGCCAAAAGTCATCAAACTGCATTTAAATGAAAAGATTCTACTACATGTAAACTGCACCTTAACAGAACTGTTTAAAAAAATCAACCAGAGGCCTTATTAACAAAGGATATAAGAATAAAAAATTTTAGTCTGGAAAGATTAGCTGGTTTTGTTGCTTGTCATTTCTTGGGGGTAAAGATGAGACTCTAACACATTTTTACCTATATAAATGATCCAAAAACTGGACTAAGTAACCTTAAAATGAAAGTCACCATCAAGAGCAAAACTGGTAAACACTAAGAAAAATGCAAGTCAACTTAGGTTTGATAAGAGATGTAGGAGGGAGGGAAGGGTGGGGAGGGATAACATGGGGAGAAATGCCAGATATAGTATGCACCTAAAGTAAAATAAATAAATTTTTTAAAAAAACAGAGATGTAGGAATTAAAGTCCTTTCTAAGCAATCCATTCATAGCATACATGTCCATGTATCAACTATGCCAGGTACTGTGTAAAACTATGAGGTTAAAATGGCATTCCTGCCTTTCAATGACTCATTATTTTACTGCAAAAATAAGACTTGTGAAATTTTACGCAAAAAAAGAAAATATTCATTCAAGATACCTAGCACATCATCTGTTACGTAGCAGGTACTGTACTAGGAACTAGAGATAAGAAGATTAACTTGAAATGGATTTTGCCTGCAAGGAATTCAGTCTAATAGAAGGTACAACTCTAGATAAATAACAATTAATTGTGGTAAGTTGACTTGTATAGAGATGAAGGTAAAATGCAATGTATCAAAATGTAAACACTATATACTAGGAAGAGACTATAGTGAAGAGCCATTTGAGGTGGATCCTAAGGAATTTTCACCAAGCAGATAAATAGCATTCTAGACCTAAAGTACATGAAAAGATACAGAAGACGTGAAAAATAGTAACATATTTCAGGCTTGGTAAATGAATAATATGGCTAGAGCAAATAATGCGTATTAAGAATAGCAGGAGCCAGGAACGGTGGCTCACCCCTATAATCCCAGCATTTTGGGAGGGAAGATCACCTGAGCCCAGGAGTTGTAGAACAACATAGCAAAGCAAGACCCTGTCTCAGGCAGGAGACATAGCTGAAAAGACAAGTTGGAGGTCATATATGTCAAATCTATCATACAATTTACTACAATGAGCCTTCAGGTTTTTGAACAACACCATGGTAAAAATGGTCCCTGGTAAGGTTAATTTAGAAAAAGAATAATGGGCATACTCAAAACAAGAAGCAAATCAGTAGGAAGGCAGTGCAGCATGGTAAATTAGAATCAGGCTGACCTAGATTTGATCATCAGAACAGCATTAATAGCCCTAAGGAATTTATCTTTTCTAAGCCTTACCAGGCTATTGAGAAATGGGAGATATATTTAGAATAAGGCAGGCACTCAAAAGATGTCCTTCATCTCTTGCCATGACTGAAAACCCCAGAGATGCTGCTACAGTAATTCAAGACTGGCATGTGACTACAGAAAAAAAGAAAGGTTCAATCCAAGAAATATTTCAAACACAATTCAAAAGAAGGAAAAAACGGACACAAAATAAGTTAGAGATGATAAAACACTTCTTCAGAAGTTTATGCAAATTAAAGAAGTATAGTTAAATTATTCTGTAAGCAAATAGCATACTATTGAAATAGAGTCAAGGATTTCATCAAAAGAACTATGCATGCATTGGTACAGTCAAGCAACTTTATAGAAAGTTCCAACCTAATAGGAAGTTTAATACTCCTACTCTACCATCAAAGATACAATAAATCCTTTGCAAATAGGATTCAGGGTAAGAACAGGATTGGTGACAAGCAGCTTTGATTCCTCATGGGGGAAACACAATGTATGAACATGGACATGAAAGTTAAGGTTAGGCTCTTTTGCAAATCAGAAACCAGAACTCTCCCCTCCAAAACATAACAGGTGGACTTGGAGAAGGTTCTTAATTGCATTCACAAAGCCCCTCAAAGGGTCCACGTTTAGATTTCAAGAGGTCCATGAACTTAAATGGGCAAAAAAATTGTATCTATTCACTAACTTCTAACTAAAGTTTAGGATTTTCTTCCATTGGAATCACAGGCCAAAAAAACACAGTAATGGTTGTAGTACCTGTAAGTTGGCCACTTACAGAAATCACATCAATTTGCTTCAATTACATTTGTTGTAGCCATCGCAAAATAGCCTTTATATTTATCACCACTTCAAAATTATTATCATTATCAGACACACTGCTAAATCTTACATTTGTTTCAGATTACATTTGTTGTAGCCACCTCAAAATAGCCTTTGAAGTGATCTTGATCACTTCAAAATAGTCATTATTAGACATGCTACTAAATCTGATTTAACATTTAAATGAATAAGCACATACTCTACTATTACATATATTACAAATTTGTCTTAATATTTTGATAACTATAATAATGTGTTTCCTTTGTGATTCTACACATTTTGCTTTATTCATTTTAAATCATTTTCTGAAAATAGACTTCATCAGAATATCAAAGGGTTCCAGACAAAAAAATGGTCAAGAATCCCTTGGAGACCTTTCCTACTTACAAAGTCATGGATAACATAAGTGCAGCTATCTTATCTGAGCAAAACAGTATTAACTGCTGACTCATAATTTTCCTAAAATAGAAAGCCATCACAATTTAAGAAAGAAATTTTGTCAGAAGTAGTCATCTTTTACTGTTCCAGCTCCCACGAACTAGTCTGTTTATCTGGTTGCCTTTGCCAGGGTGCCTAAATATTTTTTTTCTTCGGGACCCAAAATGGCTCACAGTGACCCTGGTTTCACAATTTACTTGACAAGTTAATGATGTTTCTGATATTCCCAACTGGTAAACAGGAGAAATAATATATTCCTCTTCTCTGCCAGTATGGGGATGCTCTGAGAGTAAAGGAGCATGCAGAGTAAACCACGGGGCAACTAAATATGTAAATTACCCTCCCACCCGCCCACCAAAAAATGAAATAAATGTTGAACTCTAGTTAGATGTGCTTTTCACAGTGGTATGGGTTAGTAATCCTAAAATTATTCTCTGTGTATTCAACACTTGAGTAAATGTATCAAGGAAACTGAGACCAAGTTCTCAGTCTAATTAGAAAAGGAAGTTACATTATAGAAAGAGAGAAGACTAGAATTTATGCTGTAGTTTTAGACTAGAATTAGAGGTGTAAGAATTTACTAATGAAGAGAGTGTGTGTGTGTGTGTGTGTGTGTGTGTGTGTGTTTTGTTGTTGTTGTTGTTGCTGCTGCTGTTATTTTTTAATATACAGAGAGGGAAAGAGAGGGGGAGAAACATATTTTCAAGCTCTATCTGCTAAGGACTTTGAATCAGTAAGGGCACACTTACAGTCCCGATCTTGGTTTCTAAACTACATTCACCAGTGAAAGGAACAGGACTCCTTGGAGAAAAGACTGATTCCAGACTGGGACAGGAAAAATAACAAGATGAGCCTGGAACATCTTACTACACCACAAAGTAATAAGTGCTCAAAGAATAATAAAAGATATATTAAAAGGCCACAAGAGCTAGTTTGCAGGGGCTGTTACTAGTTAAATCTGATACAATCTGAGTATCAAAATGATTATAAAAATAGATTGTAACCCATTGAATAAAACAAGAATCCATGAGTCTACAATGATAAAAACCAATGAATAAATAAAGTGGGGGAAAGAAAAGATAGCTTTTTCTTACAGAAAAATTCTAATCAATATAGAAGGAATGACGGAGTTAGAAGATCATTAATAGATACAAAAATACCAGGTGAAAATTTGATAAAGAACAAGATATTTACATGGTCTCAAAGTATCTCCCTACAAATTAATTAGTAATTACAAAGGGAAAATATTAATTTTACGTAAGTAAAACCTGGTGGACAATACCTTAACCAAATAATGAAAGATCACCAGTATTGAGAAGGATAAATTCTGTCGTATTCCTGGCAAAATGTATAACCTAAGTTTCATCATGATGAAATATTAAACCAAAATTAATGTAATATTAAATAACTGGCCCATATTTTTCAAAAATGTAAAGGTTAAGAAAGGGTATAAAATTGTTCCAGATAAAGGGAAACTAAAAACATGACAACTAAATGCAATGTATGATCATGGATTAGGATTAGATCTTATATCAAGGAGGAAAAGGCTATAAAGAATAAAGTACTAAGGATATGATGTTAATATGGACTGTGGGTTAGATGACAACACTGGGTCAGTGTTAAATTTCCTAAATCTGTTAACTGTAACATGGCTGAAAGAACATCCTTGTACTGAAGATGCAATATGCAGGGCTCTTAGGTCTTCGTCTCCAGTTACTGTCAAATGGTGGGGAAAGAATATATCTGAGAGTTCACTATACTATTTTTTCAACTTGAGTTTAAAATTACACAAAAATTAAAAGCTACAAAAAGTTCAAGAGCCCCTATATTTAAAAACAATAAGCAGTTACAACATACAATGAAAGAGAAAATCCCGTTTTCAAGAGGAAAAGTAAAAATACTTAGGAATAAACTTTATTTTTAAAAGAATTCTGGGAGAGATCCAAGATGGCCGATTAACAACAGCTCAGGATTGTAGCTCCCAGTGAAAGCGCAGAGAGCGAGTGGACGCCGCACTTTCAGACGAATTTTTGTTGCCCACAGACTAGGAGATTCCCGGCGGAGGAGCCA
>CAUYLG010032622.1:0-193778 GCA_963573385.1 Cacajao melanocephalus | reverse complement strand
GTAATGATGGTGGCGGTAGTGATGATAGTACTAATGATGATTGTGATGATGGTGCTGGCAATGATGATGATGGTGTTGAAGAAGATGATGATGATGGTAGTGGTAATGATGATGGTGGCGGTGATGGTGGCAGTGGTGATGATGATGGTGCTGGTGATATTGATGGTGATGATGGTGCTGGTGGTGATGATGGTAATGATAAGATGGTGGTGGTGCTGATGGTGCTGGTGATGATGATGACGGTGTTGAAGATGATGATGATGTAGTGGTAATGATGGTGGCGGTGATGATGATGGTACTGGTGATGATGATGGTGATGGTGGTGATGGTGATAATGGTGATGATGATGGTTATAAAGTAACATTACTGAGCTAAGCGTGATATATGACACATGCAGTAGCTCATTCAGATTCATGGCAATCTTGGGAGGTAGATATAATTACCTTCTACTTTTCAGAGGAAGAAACCAATGCTTTGAAAGGTTGAGCAACCTGCCCACATTACTTGACTGGCAAGCAGCACAGCCAATCACCGTGGACCCACAGACTCAGCCACCAACTTACCTGTTGTCCTGCCTGCTAGGAGTAACACACCTGATTCTTTTGTCCCTGTCTCCCTGGACGTCAGGATCTTCCTGGTAAGAAACAGAGTCATTTATTTTATTTGTTTTTCTTTTAATGTCATGGATCATGAGATTCCTCTTCTGGGCGTCCTTTAACTGATAACACTTCCTGTCTTGCCCTTCCAACATTCTCCACAAAGCAAGAAGACAGTTATCTAGTAAAAACGTAAATCTGATTATCTTGCTTCCTGCTTAAAAGCCTTTGATGGTTCCCAGCACACTCAAAAGGAAATGCAAACTCCCTGAACGCAACCTTACTTAACTCCCCATGTGATCTGCCTCAAGGCTTCTCTCCACACTCATCTCTGTTTCTGCTCCTTGAGTCATTGTGCTCTAGCCACACTGGCCTATTTTTGTTCCTCCAATCTGCTAAGCTCTTTCCCACCCCAGGACCAGCTGATATTCCTCCTTTTGCCTGGGATACTGTTCATTTCCATCACTCTTTGTCCGGCCAACTGTGGCTCATTGTTTACTTTACATCATAACTGTCAATTCAAGATTTTACATTTGCTTTGGTCATCTGGCACAAAACTGATGCTTGGTAAATAACAAATTACTTCATTTTCTGCTGTTTAGCCAGTACTAGCCAAAAAATAGGAAAAAAAAGAATAATGAGAATAATACATGATGAGTAATAAAACGTCCCAACCGTACAGAAGTTTTTCGAAGTGGTGATGAGGCAAGTCTCCTTTGCTTCCCTGCAGCCCTCCTTGGCCCCTCCCTGGCCCCTCCCTTTTGGGTGTACATCTTTCCAGACCATTTTCCATGAACTTTGGTGCCAGGATAATTATTAAGATGCCATTTTCTTTGCATCTTGTATTTTCTTTCCTCCAGACCTACAAGGTAGCCAAACCTTTATGAGTGCAGCAGGGGTTTGTTAAGAGCTTTTGGAGTTCAAGGCCCAGAATAGAAGATGTGGGACACAGAGAACACAGAGTTCACCCAGGCATTTGCTTCCACAGCCAGGCAGCCGGGAGCTGTCGGCCCGGTTATCTCATAGTGGCGGGCCTCTCAGGGGGAATGTGAACCAACGTGAAGGAAGTGTGTGGGCTGGGCTGGCAAGGGTCAGGGTTTTGTGGTGCTAGAAGGGGCAGGAACCTGGACCCCACTCACACACATCCCCCGGAGTGGCCATGGTGAGGGAAGTATTTCGGAAGGACCTGGATGTCAGGGGCACCCAGAGAGAGGGACTGCAGGTGCCCAGGCTCCTGGTTCACTAGAATATCTGTTCCTGAGTTTGGCATGAAGACAGCAAAGCTGTCCACCCTCATAGGATCACCTGGGTTGGATCATCTGGGTTGGATCCAAGTGCTGAACCTCCAAAGCTGTTGGCAAGCCCTTTGAGAGGACTTCTGGGGCCTGAAGATGCAAGACCCTTCCCTGAATTTCCCTGAGGTCTTTGACACCGGAGGGAACACCCAACACAAAGACAATGGATTACTTAACCACCTTGTTGAGTGGGGGCTCCTAGACAGGTTTATGTTGATTTAGGGCAAGCTAAGAAATGTGATATTTTGACACCTAAGTAACAGAAAACCACTGGACTGGATGACCTTGAGGTCCCTGCCAGCTGTGGCTTCCTGGCAGGCCACATCTGGAATCAGCTCCTGCTGTTTAGGGCAGGGGAGGCAAAGGTGCCTCCTTCTCAGGGCCCCATATTTGTGGCCTGGGCTCCCTGCTGATGGCCCTACCCCAGTGGGAGGTGGGATTTCATGAGGGGAGGCAGAGACCAGGCAGCAGCCTATAGAGAAGGGACATGGTGCTTCCCCTGCCCTGGTAGAGACCGCCTTGGATAGCAGGTAGGCTGCCCACAGTTCTCTGAGGTACTCACCTGGTGATGGCTACTAGGGTTCAAACCAGGGAGCTGGTAATTTCCTGAAAGCTCCTCCCAGACAGAGACACAAATGGCCAAGCCAAGGCCACAAGATGGAATCTCAACTCAGGACTATTGGGCCCTCAAACCTAAGCTCTTGAAGGAGGATACGCTGTACAGGCAGGGAGGACACTCTTGCCCTCTTGGACTTTTCCTGGCTGTCCTCAAGGGTGCCTTGGCTGTGTTCTGGCAGACCAGCCCTGCTCTTACTGGGACACCTCTTGGTCTTGGGCATGGAGGGTGAAATATAAGGACTACGGAGCCCTCCTGAACCTGAGGCCAGCCTCCTCTTTCCGGTAAGCTCACAGCATAGCCCTTGTGGGGCCCTCAGTCAGGCTGGGACTGATGCTTAATGGGATCACCAGGGGGTGGTCAGATGTGGCGCAGTCCTGGGTGGCCTCAGTTTTCTGTCCTGGACAATGGGCTTGATCATCTCCCGAGTCCTGTACCAGAATGAGCCTGACAAAGCTGTTTTCAAGGCTGGGCCAAGAGGTTGTCGTTTCCAGGTTCCTCTGGGTCAGAAACTGTTCAGAACATTTTACCAAAATGCCACCCAGCTCTGTTTGGGATGGGGCAATGTGGATCACCTGCCAGAGGCAGCCCCTGACTTCTCAAGGGACTGGTCTGGGTGGGAGGGGAGCTCAGTTAGCCCTGGCAGGGGGACAAGTCCCACGATCATGATTTCTCATGCCCAGGCGCAGCCTTAGGTGCGAGTGCAGAGGGGGCTCTGCTCCTGGTGGGCCCAGCGTCTGAGAGGGTGGCCCTCGTGTCATAGCAAAAAGCTTTCGCTCTGATGATAAAAGACACACATGCTTAGAGAGAATTTGGAAAATACAGACAAGTATAAAGAAGAAAATTCAAATGACTATAATCTCACCACTCAGGGATGACTACATTTGAAGTTTTGGTGTATTTTATTTTAGGATTTTTAAAGCATGTGTTTGGATAGATTTACAAAATCAGGACGGTACGACTTCAGACCACACTCTACATATAATAAGCCGCTGTGTAACTTAGGCAGGAATTATTTATCAGTCCCCTTTCTTTGACATTTAAATTCTTTGTTCTTTGCTATTATAAACAATGAGGTGACATTGACATTTATAGGTGTCTCCTTGGGATGATGGCTCTTTGGATGTCTATGTATTACTGTGGAAAATGTTCTGTCCATTGTAAAAGTTCTTGAGATATAATCTCAAATTGTTTTCTAGAAAGCTCATATGCCACTAGCAGGATACCACAGGTGTCAGAACAGCTATAAAATGCAGAAACAGGGCATTTGGGGGGCTCCCTAGTGTGAGTCCAACAGCCCTGGCCTTGATGGGTTCTGGGGTGCACCTCTCATCTCTGGGCAGGGGCCGTATCCAGGATGACCCTGAGTTATGAAGGAAGCACCATTCATGCGGATACTGGCTCGAGGCCGAGCAGGCAATGTGACTTAGCTTCCCTTCCACAGGCATAGTGTGCTTCTGTTTCAGCCCAAGGTTAACTCTGCTGTCAGGAAGGACTCATGCTCTAGGCCTCCCAGAGGGTTGAGGGTTATAGGAGCAGCCAGGCCTGGACAAACCTGCCTGAAGCTAGCTCTGACAGGCAGGTTCCATTTGTGCTCAGACCCTAGCAGCCTGACGGCATCCCTACTCCAGGAGCACAGGGCATCTTTCCACTTTGTGCTTCGGGGCCCCAGGGAGCCCGCTTTGCCCGGTGCCAGCCCAGCCTGGGAGTCTGGGTGAGCTCAAGCCCCTGGAATCTGCCAGCACTGACTGTGGGAGCAGGCATTGGATGGGGTGGGGCAATCTCAGGGGGTGTTCTGTGTGCCCCTTCCAGAGGAACCGGGTCCCCATGACCCACAGCAGCAGCTTCAACGAAGCCTTTGGGTATGGCTTTTCCTCTTTCCTTTTCTTACCCTTCCACTCCCTCCCTCTTGCTTCCTGGGCTCACCTTCCCCTCACCCCAAATCACCTGCACCAAGTCCTTGTCTGAGGCTGTGCTTCTGGGGGAGCCCACACTTAGACAGAGGTTTCCTGCATGATCTCGGTGACACAGAGACCAACCAGGACCTATGATAATGGTGCTTACATTGGCTATTTGAACTCTTCCTGGAAGGAACTGCGAGGGGCTCCACAGCCACTGTGATGCTCAAACTGCAGTGAGAGCTGGTATCCGGGACAGTCACCGAGTGTGCCTGTCACCACTTGCTGGGGCATCACTGACTAGGTGCATCGATGATGGTAGCTAATTTACAATGTCCTCTTAGTAATAAAATAAACTAATGTGTTATGAATGAAACATAAAGTCTGTATGAGCTTTGAAGATCAAACGAGGTGCTGCACAAATTTCAGGTTTTCAGAGGGCTGCTCTGAGTTCCTGCTCCTGAGGGCCCCAGGGGATTCAAGTTTATTGTCCTCTGCTGGGTGCTCCCCTGGGACCAGAGGGAGGGCTCTGAATAGTCACTGACCCTCACGAGAACTTGATTTTGCAGAGAGCTTGTGCATTTTTGTCTCGCAGCACCCTGCAGCACCTAGTGAGGTTGGTAAGCAGCATTAGTCACTTTTATCCTTACTTTAGGCAGAGAGAGAGGTTCAACATTGTCTGAAGACTCAGCCAGCCAGGGCTCACCCAGGTGGCACCTGGGTCTTCAGACAAGATCTGTTGCTGAAACACCAGGGGTTCGGTCTAGGTTCTGCTGCTCACCACACAGAAAGCCAATCACAGAGACACTGATTATTGCCAAGGAAGAAGGCTTTCATCGTGTGCTGCAGCTGAGGCGATGGGAGATCTGTCTCAAACCCATCTCCCTGACAGGCTAAAATAGGGGCTTATATAGCATGGAAGAAATGTAACTATGTTTGGGAAAACAGAAACTCAGGAGGGCTAAGAAGGGAGTCATGATGAACGAGGACCTGGTGTCTCATTGTCAGGATCTGGTGAGTTTCAAGCTTTAAGACCAGAAAAGTCAATTTCTATGTTTATTAAAAAACAACAGCAACTGTCTGTGGGCCTATTGGGTCGGTTTCAGTCCTTTCAGAATGCCACATGGCTACCTGGGGGAAGGGGGAGTTTGGATTTGGCCAAGACTGACAACTTGGCTGCATTAGGAAGTCTGTGATTTGCTGAAGGGCTGTGAATCCACAGTCCTGACCAAGGGTGAGGGCAGATCTTGTCTGTACTGGGAGAAGGTCGCTCTCGGACATTTGCTCAAGGGCAGCACCACCTGAGTGCTCAGGGGTTGGTGGTGAGTGCCGCTGTGGCCCTTTTTGCCGGAGGGATGTTCTGTCCTGCTTTCTCTCATCTGAACCAGGACTTGTGTATGCACTGGGGAAGGAGTCTTGTGTCCAGCTAGGGCTGGAGCTGGCCCAGCCTGCGTCACCCTGGCCTAGCACCTTGCTCTTTGGCTTAAGTACTCTGGGCTCACGGATTGCTTCAGGGGCCTGGGAAGAGAAGGAGGAAGCGGCAGAGGTGGTGGCTGGGATGGTTCTAGAAGCAGACTCATTTGTTTTAGAAGGCCGCACACAGACTTGCTCCCCTCTGGGGGTTGGGGAAATGAGGAGGTGAATTTCAGGCTTTAAGACCAGAAAAGTCCTAATCCATTGCTCACCTAGAAATCCATTGCTGAGGAATCAGTTGCTGAGTTGGTTCAGGTTATGTGGGGAGGGGCTGTCATCCCGCACGGGGACCTGAATTTGTTTCTCTCTCTAGCCTGGGTGGGTGGAGGAGGCTGGCGCCTTGGTTCTGCCTGGGCAGGCACAGGCCTGGGACATGCCTGTTCCCTCTCTGCCCCACCTCCCTTGGACCATGCACGATTCCATTGATTAGAAAAACAGTTGCAGCAGGTTCTGGCAGGGCCAGTGCTGATGGGAGGATAGCTGTTTCCAAGTCTCTGGAATGTTGTCAGTACATGAACCATGACTGCACCCTTGCTGGGAGAGGAGTCAGCTTCTGGGGATTATATTAATAATAAATGGCGTCCATTGCCAACCCCGATCCTGCAGAGGCAATAATAACACCCATGGTGAACACCGTGATGAGTCTGTCTCAGCCCTGGCTCATCACAGTGATCTTATGATGGGCTCTGTTATTGGTTCTGTTCCACAGATGCAAAAACCTAGGCTTAACAAGGTAAGCGACTTGCTCTGAGTGGCACAGTCACTAAGTGGCATCCCAGGGTCCCGAGGCTCCATCTCTGCGCCATCACCTGCCACATCCTGAGCTTTTTTCCTGTGCCAGGCCCGGCATTCAGACTCCACAGGTGTCATTTCATTTTCATCTTACAGTGACTTTCAGGGAAGGTACTGCTGTTAACATCATCTTGAGTGGGGCTTGGAAAGGTGCATGATTTGCACTAGTCACACAGCTAGTGGTGGACCAGTCTGTAGATTTCTGGCCTGTCTGACCCCAGAGCCCTTGTTCTTGATCACTGGGCTGCAGCTCCATGGCTGTGGGGGGCCCTGGGAAAGGGGGATTCTTGCAACCAAGAGGCCAAAGCAGCTGAGATCACGAGACAGGGGTGATGCATAGGCCATGGTTCCACCTTCCACCCTCCACTTGCCACTGGGCAGAGGCCATGAGGCCATGTCCCCTGTGAGGGCTGCTTAGGCAAGGCCGAGGCACGCCTCTTGGGTGGCAGAGCACAGAGCGGCACTGGGCACCTCACAGCCAGTCCATGTGTGGCTGGGAGCTGGCCATGGGCCTCTGGGTTAGTGTTCAGTTGAAAAGCCTCCGAAAAAGCACAATAACCTGGACAAACTGACTAATAAGGATTTTTTTTCTACAATTAAATCATAACATCGTCATCCTTCCAACAATGGATGGATTCATTTGTTACATACTGGCATTTTTCTGTTCAACTAGAAATCCATCGCGTATCTAGAAAATACAGAGATAGCCGTGAGCCTTCAGGGTCATTTGCTTTGCACATCAATGTATTGCTTCATTCATCAAATGTCCTTGCATGGGGGCTGGGGTCCCCATACCTGCCCTCAGGGAACTCATAGTTTACTGGGGGAGATGCAGTAATGTTTTGGGTAACTGTAGAACTAGGATTATATTGATTGATTGGCTGATTAAATCAGTCAATTAATATTTATTGAACATCTATGTGCATGAAATTGATATTTAAATTACTCATCTTTTGCATTCATTTATTAGTTTTAGAATTGGAAAGTGGCTTGCGATATGTGTTCTATAAAAACCCAACAGGTTGGTGACCTTGTTCACTTCTGAGATAAAGATGATCTTTTATAAACCAGAAATTGGATGGAGGCTTTGAGTCATGTTCCATAATATCATATAAAGATGTGAGAGTTCGAATCTACCCCTTCGTTTCTCCACCCTGACTGCACATCAGAATCATCTGTGTAGACTTCATCAAGTGGCTGTGCCATTGTCTGGGCCTCATGCCTGCAGACTCTGATTTAATAAGTTTGAAGTGGGGCTCTGGGGAAAGGGGTGCTTTGAAACCTCCCCAGGTGGTTGTCCGTGCTGCGCTCTGTGAACCATTGGTCTATACCAGTAGTTCTTTTTTTTTTTTTTTTGAGACAGAGTCTTGCTCTGTCACCCAGTTGAAGTGCAGTGGCATGATCTCAGCTCACTGCAACTTCTGCCTCCCACGTTCAAGTGATTCTCATGCCTCAGCCTCCCAAGTAGCTGGGATTATAAGCATGCACCATGACACCAGGCTAATTTTTGTATTTTTAGTAGAGATGGGGTTTCATCATGTTGGCAAGGCTGGTCTCGAACTCCTGACCTCAAGTGATCCGCCTGCTTCGGCCTCCCAAAGTGCTGGGATTACAGGCGTGAGCCACTGCACTTGGCCAATACCAGCAGTTGTTAACTCTAGCTGCACACTGGAATCTCTTGGAGAGTTTAATTTCTCATGCTTAGGCTGCACCCAGTCCACTAAATCAGAATGTCTAGGGTGGCATCCAGTCATTGGTATGTGTTAAAGTTCCCTCAGTGATTCCAATGTGCAGCTAAGAATGAGAACCACAGTCCTGCACCTATATTATAATCATGAGTGGTTTGAAGATGGCATCACAGAGGATGTGACATGGAGCTAGGTTTTGGAGGATGAATAGGAGTTTGCTAGGATCCTGACAGAAGTAAAAGGGGCACTCTAGGTGGAGAAACCAGCACATGCAAAGGCCAAAGAGCAAGGAGAGTGAGGTTTGGAGTGCGGTTTGGCTGGAGCAGAGGCAGGGGCCAAGAGGAATGATTGCTGCAGGGCAGGCAGCTCAGCTGCTTCCCACGTCTATGGCGAACTGCTGGAAGTGTCCAAGTAGGAAGCTACTGGACCTGCTTGTGTCATGGACATCCCTGTTGGTGATGGCTGGCCCTGAGGTGCAGGGCTGGAGGTAGGGAGACCAACAGGGGGCTTGTTCAAAGGCCCAGGTGGGAGATAGAGAGGCCCTGAACCAAGCCAGAGGTCAAGAGGCAAAGGGAGAGCATGCATGTGGCGGTCTGTGTCTGGGCCTCAGTGAATGTCGGCGTGTGTACACGCGCATGTGTATATGTGCGCGTGTGTGTGTAGGTGGACGTGTGTAGCTTCTCTGAGCTCCTGAGGCTGCCCCGATCGCTGGGCAGAAGCCCTTCCTGTTTGCTGCGTTGGGCTTGCAGTTGTCAGTTGTCAGGCTATGCCACGCACCCTACACGAGGGTAGATGATAGATGGTGGACGAGCCTCGTGGAGGCAGCCTTAGATGGGGCTGCCTCTCCTATCCCCACTCCGCAGGTGAGGAGGTGGAGCTACGGGGGCTCAGGAACTCATCAGCATCACCTGATTAGGAAGTGGCTCCACAGCAGGCTGATTCTGGAGCCAAATGCTTGGCCATGCCCTTGAGCCCCAGGAAGTGCCCCTGGGCAACTGCTGTGGGTCCAAGGGCAGGATCCACGGCCCAAATTCCAGTCCTGGAATCCTGTCTGCCTCCCAAAGCCTCCTGTTTGTCATTGATGTCCAACAGGACACTCCCTATAGATTCACAAACAGGACGCTGAAAAGCACTTTGGACACCTGCATGATCCGCAGGTGAACGGGTGAGGCAGAGCCCATGGGGTCCTCGTGCAGGTGAGATTGACTGCCCCGCTGAGCCAGGGATCTGTAAGTGCTTGGCGGTGGCTATTCTCTGGGCTTGCAGAGGCATGATGGCTGGGCACGGGGCCAGCCTTGGTGTCTCTGCACTGTGGGCCCACCTGTGCCAGCCAAGCAGGGTGGAGAGGACTGCTGCTTCCAAGATGTCACTTTGCCACTGAAATGTGCTGATTTAAAAAAATCAAAGAGAGGGGTTTATTTGTTGCTGAAGTCATTTCAAATGGAATTAGACTCCTAAATCAAATTTGCTGTGGGATCTCTTTCTTTTTTTAACCACCTCTAGAGCACAGTGCTGGCATTAACTCTGTGTACACACAGAAAACCAGGCTCACCAAGAACGCCAGAAGGCCTTGGAGTCATGCAATTAATTCAACCTCTTCCTTTATTATTATTAAAATTATATTCATAAATTCAAATGTGGTAGGACGTGGGAGCACTTTACTTTTAATGGAGCACGTCTACGTGTAATGCGGGAGTTGGTCCCAATTCTTCCTGGGGAAAGGTAGGGGGCAGTTTATCATTATTGCCTAAGTTGTAGGAAAAGAAACACACTCAGATATTGAGGGATTTGTCTGGGTCACACAACCAGGGATGGAGGAGCCACCATGTGCCCAGGTCGGTCGGCTCCACATCTGGGCCATGTCCTCCGATCTGATGACACCATTAACAAAGCCACCTGTGATCCCTGCTGGGCTCCTTCTATGTGTTAAGATTCTGTCATTGGGACCTAGTATGGGAAGAGGAGTGGGTCTGGGCAGCAGACACTTCCCTGAACTGCCACCAGCAGTACAGGTGGAGGGGTAGGGTTGCCAGAGAAAATGGAGAATGCCCGGTCACATGTGCATTTCAGGTAAACCGTGACTGCTTTGTTGGTATAAGTATATTCCAGCTATTGCATGTGACATACTTAGAATTGATTTGCTTCTCTGAAATGAAATTTAACTGGGCACGCTGTATTTGTGTTTGCTGACTTGGGCACCCTAAGGTGGTAGGGTGGCGGCACTTCTGCTGGTGGTTCCCTCTCAACCCCAGAACCTCTCACTGCCAGGAAAGCAGGGCCCGTTTTCCAGGCCAGTCCAGGCTTCCCTCCATGCCCTCGAGAGAAGCTCCGAGCCCACTCTTATCTACCCAGACAGACTGAATCACAGGTGAGAGGTGTGGGGTCCACATGCCTCTCACGATGCTCTGCAGGTGGACATGGACTTGGCCCTTCTAGCCATGACTCGACCAAACCCCTCTTTGCTGTCATTCAGTAGCCCCTTTGGAGAGAAGGGTTAGGGCAGGAATAATTATTCCCTTTGTTTTTGAGATAGGGTCTGGCTCTGTCACCTCGGCTAGCGTACAATGACACACTCTCAGCTCATTGCAACCTCCCCCTATGGGCTCAAGCCATCCTCCCACCTTAGCCTTGGACAAGTCTCTTCACTTCTCTATGCCTTAGTTTCCTCACCTGCAAAAGGAGGGTGGACGTGGGGCCTGCTCCCCCGGGTTTGTCTTGGGAGCAGATGCATTAATGAAAAGCTCTTGTCATGGAGTCCTGCACTCATGAAGCACCGCTGAAGACTGTTAAACATGTGGAACCCCATGGGACCAGCCAGATGCCAGGGAGGACACAAGCCCCACACCCCAGTGGCCTGGGGGAGGCATGAGAGATGGTGCAGGATTTCTGGGCATGGATAACTGTCTTTCTCAGGAAACATTTCAATGTATTTTCAAAGAAACGCGATACCTCCTGTTTATCTGCTTCTTAGAATTTCAGGTTTGGAGGAATTTATTAGGCCCTGATGGCACTCTCTTTGCAGAGAAAGCATTGCTGTTTTAAATGCATGGCCTTAAATCAAAGCCCTCTGAGATACTGGACATGATTCCAGTCCTGGGCAGGCTGGGCAGCCCCCTGGCTGGGCCCTGGCCTGGACCCTTGGGGGCCTTCTTGGGCCTCATCACAGACCCTGAAGCTGAGAGGGGATGATTGGTCCCAATGCCCTGCGCCCACCAGGCTGTGAACTCCCTGTGGCAGGAACCTGGTCAAAGCCATTTCTATGTCCCACCTGGGGCCTGGCCTTGCATGAACTCCCCGCTGTTTGCTGAAAGAATGGAGGACAGGCAGGTGGTCTGATGGGGTCCTTGTGCTCCCTCCGTGGAGCTCCCACCCCCTCGGCTCCACGAAATTGTCTCTGACACCTCAAGATGCTGCACAGCAAATCCCCTTGCCTAGGCATTACTGGACCCTCAGCCATAGGAGCATAGTTTTTCTTTTTGTTTTTTAGAGACAGGGTCTCGCTCCGTCGCCCAGGCTGGAGTACAGTGGTGATACCACAGCTCACTGCAGCCTCCATCTCCTGAGTTCGAGTAGTCCTCCTGCCTCAGCCTCCCAAGTAGCTAGGACCACAGGTGCACACCACCACACCCAGCTTACTTTTGTATTTTTTGTAAAGATGGGAGTCTCACCATGTTGCCCAGGCTGGTCTCAAATTCCTGGACTCAAGTGATTGGCCTGCGTCGGCCTGCCAAAGTGTTGGGATTACAGGCGTGAGCCACCACATGCAGCCCATTTTTTTTCTTTAAACAAAGGAGCCTTCAGGAGGGGTGACAGCAGATGAGATGGTGCAGTGGCCTGTATGATAACAGACTATGCGCCATGCACAAAGGAAAGAAATGGGCGTGTTCTGCCCATTTTATATATGGTCAATCTTTTAATCCTCAAAACAACTCTCACGTGAGTTTCATAATTATTCCCTTTCTTTGTTTTTGAGATAGGGTCTGGCTCTGTACGCTACCTAGGCTAGCGTACAATGGCACAGTCTTAGCTCATTGCGACCTCCACCTGTGGGCTCAAGCCATCCTCCCACCTCAGCCTCCTTAGCTGGGACTACAGGCACGTGCCATCAGCTTGGCTAATTTTTGTATTTTTTGTAGAGACAGGTTTCACCATGTTGCCCAGGCTGGTCTCAAACTCCTGAGCTCAAGTGATCTGCTCACCTCATCCTCCCAAAGTGCTGGGATTACCAGCATGAACCACCGTGCTGGCCATTATTTGCATTTGACAGATGAAGCATCTGAGGCTCAGAGAGGTTAAGTGCTTTCCTCAAGGTCACACGGCCAGCACGTGTGCAGCTAGAACTTGAATCCAGGCCATCCTGCTCTGAAGTGTGTGCTCTTGAACACTTCACCATCAAGGCTGCCTCCAAGTCCAGCAGAATATCTACTTTTGCCAGAGGCTTCCTGAGGGCAGATCCTTCTTAGTACACAGCAGTGATCATTCCACTAGAAGCCTTCTCTGAGTGCCTTGTCCATGCCAGCTTCTGGGATGTGTGTAGGAGAGGCAGAGTGCAGACAGAGTTCCAGCCCTAGAAGTTCCTGTAAGCTAGTGGGGGAGGCAGGTGGGGCCAGGGCCATGAGTGGTGGTCACCAAGGGGAGGTGGCCCCCACCCCAGCTAGATTAGCAAAGGGATGCCTCCTATGCCTACCACCTCTGCCTTGTGTTCCTCCCTTCCCGCCCCAGGCCTCTCCCATGCCCTGAAGGATGGGGCCTCAGCGGACTGGTTCATCCCTGGTTCCCAGCCACATTCCCGTTCCCACCCCCACAGCTGGACTGAACGGCCCTGCCTAACGGGGGCTCCAGGGCCCTGATGACACATAACCTTTTCCTTTCTGAAACCCGAGTCACCCACGAACCCATCCTTCAGGGACAAGGACCTTAACTTTTTGGCATGTGTCTTTTTCTTTTTTTTGACATGGAGCCTCACTCTGTTGCCAGGCTGGAGTGCAGTGGCGTGATCTCAGCTCACTCCTTCCAGGTTCAAGCGATTCTCCTGCCTCAGCCTCCTGAGTAGCTGGGACTACAGGCGCTCCACCACGCCCAGCTAATTTTTGTACTTTTAGTAGAGACGGGGTTTCATCATATTGGCCAGGATGGTCTCGATCTCCTGACCTTGTGGTCTGCCTGCCTCGGCCTCCCAAAGTGCTGGGATTACAGGTGTGAGCCCCACATGTGCCTTTCATTTTTCTTACTCTGTCATTGTCTCTCTGTGGGTCTCTCAATGTATGTAGTTAGATCATCTTGAGTAAGATGTTTAATCCCTGGCTAGGAAACCCACACCCAGAGCAGCGAAACCATCAATAATCACAGGATTTATTGCATCAGTTCTCTGGTCAGTGGAAAGAATGATGGGCTCCTGGGGAGGCCTAGGCAGCTGGTGCTGTAAGGCGAGCTCCCTCAGCCCGGATGAAGGACACCACATCCCCCATCGTGGCTGCTTCCCTGGGCTCGGGGAGCTGTCAGGGGTTGGCTGCTGTCTTTGAACATCGTGGGAGCTCCTCTCGTTGTTACTGTCGGAATTTGACATGTTCCATCTTGAAGCTAAACTCTGCAAGAATATAAACTCTTCGAAACCAGATGCAATGGGTAATTTGGGGGAACACATTTCAATTTCAAGATGGATTACAATCATGGAAATACTTGGAGCGCTTCATTTTGTCTTTCTACATGGATTAGAGAAAGGTGGTTACCACGGAGCATATTCCAGTCATTTACAAATGGCCATTCAACCATTCTCCACTCGACAGTTACTAGCTGAATGTCTGCTATGTGCCGGACTCTGCACCCAGCAGTGACGATTGAGACACACTGACTCTGGTGCCTGCCCTGGTGGCCCTCACCTGGCTGAGGACCATCCCAGCCAGGGCCAGCTGGGTCCTTCCCCACACTGGAATGCGTGTGGTGGGGTCATCTGGAGGAAATGACTCAGCAACTGCATTAAAGCACAGCTCGAAGCCCGTGGGTTGGGTATCTTCTTTCCACCCCGCCAGGAAGAGGGTTAGAGAGAGTGTTTAAGAGCCTAAATTTAAACCCCTGGCCCTGCCACCCACCTTCCTGCCTGGGTGGCCTTGGGCAAGTTACTTAACCTCTCTCGACTTTATCTTCTTTAGGAACATAGGGCTTTCATATCCACCTCGCAAGGATAAAAGGAAGCAGTGCAGATAAAGCACTTTGCATGCAGCTGTCACACTGCATGTGCACACAGCGGCTGGCAGCGACTGTTGATTTCATTATATCCTCTGCCCCTAAAGAGTGCAGTTTCCCTCAAGCTCCCGGTTCTGATCATGCTGCCCATCTCGGAGGTGCCAGCAGGCTCACTGCCGGCAGACTCCTCTCCTGCCATGCAGGGCCCTTTGCTGCCACCTGGCCCCAACAAGGCCGCCCACCTGAGGCTCTCCTAACAGGCAGACATGGAAAAGAAAATACCCCTCGAATATGCCCTGGGCTTTCCTGTTCCCTACCTGGGGCAGGCTGCTCCTCCTCTGAAATGCCGTTCTGCCCTTGCACCCTCCCTCCTTAGCACACCCTGGCCAGGCACATCTCTGGAGCCACACTCTCCAGGAAGCTCTCTTGGATTTCCTGTCTCTTGCAGTGCTTTGCCTGTCCCTCCATGGTTCCTCTCAGTTGGGCCGAGAAGCCCTCCAGGGCAGAGATGGGGTCTTCCTGAGCCCGTGCGTGGCGCAAGCAGGGGCTTCTGCGGTGCTGACCGTGCCTGGAGCTGGAAAGGGGCTGGCCGGACACAGCGGGGTGTGGAGGGAGGCAGAGGAGGCACCGGGACAGCTGGAGGCCTGAGGCCAGAGGAAGAAGCAGTGGCTTCCACTTGCTGGGCTGGTCCTCGGCCGGCTCCGTGCCCCAGGGCTGAGACCCTGGTTGAGTGGACAGGGCTGAGTGGACAGGGCTTGTGTCTGGGTTTGTGTCCCCATTTGTTTCTTTAAAGGAGGAATGAGTTAGTGGTCAGGGTGCTACTGGTAAATGTTTCCAGTTTTGTGACCATCCCCTGGCAGGAGGACTGACCTGAGGGCAAAGCTTCCTCTGAGGGGACATTGCTTCTAGTTGTTCTCCAGGCAGCTGGCCTGTGCTTTCGCCACGGGCCGCATTTTCCTTCTGGCTTCAGTGAGTGGGGCTGAAGTTGGAGGCAACCTGGAGCTCATGGCTGGGGAAGGGGGTGGAAGTGCAGGTCAGGAATCTGAGAGCCGTCCTCTGCATCCCCCAGGCTGGAGGGACTCCTCAAGGGCCCCCCTTTACTCCCAGACCCTGCCCTTGCGCCCTGCTCAGATGACCGCAGGGCCCGTATGGCCACCACTCTGTGGACACCAGGGCTTTGTGAGATGCCCCGAGGAAGAGAATGTTTGTCATCTAAGGAGTTTGGGAAATCCCTTTGGTGGTGATTCATATTCCCCAATAAATAGCACTTTAAAGGCTCCTGAGAAGTCCTGCAGTGAAGAGGCTTGTTGGGCTTTATTTAAACCTGCATTGACAAACTTTCCTGTAAAGCCCTACCTCGTAAATATTTGGGGCTCTGTCACAGCTGCTCAGCTTGGCTGTTGTGGTGTCAAAGCAGCCCCGGACACACCGACAGCAACGTCCCCATCAGGCTTTATTGACACACGCAAGAGCGGGGCTGCCTTTGGCCTGTGAGCTGTGGTTTGCTGGCCCCATCGGGAACCATGGTCTTTCCCCCTCCTCCTGCCGCTCCTCTTCCCTCTCGCAATGTTTTATGGAAGCCGGTGGTGTGCTAAGAGCACTCACGTGCAGCCTCTTGTTCTCAGGTCAGCGTGCTTCTGTTTCACGCGCAGCATCCATTCTTTAAGTTACTGTGTCATTCACAATGTGAATAATTCAAGACCTGTTTCCTGCAGCACAGACAAAGGACTGGGCGTGATTATTCACCGGCTTCGTGGTGCTGACGCAGGTGGGGCAGGAGGCCACGAGCACAGCTCATTCAGCCAGCAGGTTGGCAATGACATGATTCTTGACACGTTTTAAGAGGGGAGGTTTGCATTATTTAGTGTTTTGTGCACAGAGAGTTTTCCTTGACATTTAAATTTTTAATTTATTTTTATTTTGAGACAGGGTTTTGCTCTGCCACCCAGACTGGAGGGCAGTGGTGTCATAGCTCACTGCAGCCTTGACCTCCTGGGCTCAAGCAGTCCTCCTGCCTCAGCCTCCCAAGTAGCTGGGATCTAGGCATGCACCACCACACTCAGCTAATTTTAAAGATTTTCTGTAGAGACGGGGGTTCCTTATGTTGCCCATGCTTGTCTGGAACTCCTGGGCTCCAGTAATCCTCCTGCCTCAGCCTCCCCAAGTGTTGAGATTACAGGTGTGAGCCACCGTGCCTGGCCTCTTGACATTTTAGTTAGTTTGTTTGTTTTTGAGACAGAGTTTCACTTTTATTGCCCAGGCTGGAGGGCAATGGTGCAATCTCAGCTCACCGCAAACTCCGCCTCCTGTGTTCAAGTGATCCTCCTGTCTCAGCCTCCCAAAGTGCTGGGATTACAGGCATAAGCCACCGTGCCCAGCCTGCATCTTGACATTTTTAAGCCACATTTTCTGCAGAATTTAAATTGCTTGGAGTGTACCACATACCTGCTAGCACCCTGAGGGCTGTGGGTCCCATGGGGCCCACTTTGGGATCCATCGGTGTGGCCTTTCACAGTGACAGAGTGCTTCGGCAGGGTAGCTGCCCCTAAGTCAGAACCCTGTGCTTGGAATCTCCCAGTCGAGCAAGGCCCAAGTGCTGAGCCTGGAGCTGGGCAAGCCCTGGTGCTGCTGGCTGCAGTGGGGAATGGCTTCCTCGTCCCTGTTCTTCTCCAGCCTTCAGCCTGGGTATCCCAGGAAGCCTCAGTGGGGCCCTGCAGCAGGGTACTCCCAGGCCTGGGGACCCCGAGCTCATCTTAGACATCAAGGGGCTTGGTGGGACTGATTCTCTTCGCATTTTTATTGCTGCTCAGTCAATTGCCCTGGAAAAGATTAAAGAAAGTTCCAGCATTGGCTTTTGTTTAATTTCGTTTTGTTCGAGTCTGCCAACAGCTAAAGTAAAGAGGAATGCCTTCTGGAAGGTGCTCCGGGCCTCACTTCAGATGCCCTCAGAGCTGTCCAGGAGTGCAGACATCTGGTGACAGGAGGCCTCCTAAAACCCATTGATGGAGGCCTAATGTGTGCCAAGGACTGGGCCAGGCCACACAGACCTCCCCGCTTTCTTTCTTTTTTTTCCTTTTTTTGAGATGGAATCTCACCCTGTCATCCAGGCTATAGTGCAGTGGCATGATCTTGGCTCCCCACAACCTCTGCCTCCTAGGTTCAACTGATTCTCCTGCCTCAACTCCCCGAGTAGCTGGGATTACAGGCACATACCACCATGACTGGCTCATTCTTGTATTCTTAATAGAGATGGTCAGGCTGGTCTCAAACTCCTGACCTCGTGATCTGCCCACCTCAGCCTCCCAAAGTGCTGGGATTACAGGCGTGAGCCACTGTGCCCGGCCCCCACTTTCAGTCTTCACTGCGATTCACTAGCAAGGCTTTGTTGTTCTGTTTCCCAGATGAGGGTGCTGATGCCGAGTCCAGTAGCTTACTTTCCCAAGGCCACATGGCCTGTGAGTACCGGAATCAGGGAGGAACTTAGGCCTCCTGGCTGTAAAGCCACATTCTTTCCTGGTTCTTTCTGAGACCAGGGCATGTTAGTGACATCCTGCCAACCTCTCTGCGAATTTAGGTCTCTGAGAGTCTCCTTATAGTAATCATAATTGTTCCATCTGGCTCTGGCTGGCAGAATTCTAAGTGCTTCCATTTCAGAGGAGACGCTGATGTTTCTGCCTAGCCAGTTGCTATCATCCATTCTCTGGAAATGGCCCCTTAATTTTCCCTTGAAGCAATCACCCTCTTTTCCTCTGAGTGGGGTTGTGTGGTTGACTCCATCTCCCCTGCCTCCCTCAAATCATACGGACTGGTTCAGGAATAGGGATATGGCCCAAGCCCGGCCAGTCAGACCCGATCTTGGGAGTTTTGCTGGAAAGAGTCGCTGCTGCTTTGTGGGGGCTGCCAGGCTGGTGGAAGCTAAGCATAGAGTGATGGGGACCATGTTTTCCACCGGCTGGAGGATGTCTTGAGAATAGAGCTGACCTAGGGGGAAAGCCAAGTGAGATGAAAGAGGTGAACTCTACCTACCACTGGAACACCTGGATCCAGCTGAGCCTGACTTTTCAGCTTCATGAAACAATGTATTTCCTTTTATGCCTGAGGCTGCTGGTTTGGGTTTCTATGTCTTCTGTCCAGTCATTCAGTCTCCACTGAGAGGCCCCATGGCATGGTGGTTAGGGAAGATCTCAGAACCAAGGCTAACTCTGCTGCTTACTACCTTGGTGACACTGGACAAGTTATTCCATCTCTCTGTGCCTCAGTTTTACAGATTTGCTGCTCGAATCTGTGAGGGGCTACCCAGGGGCTCCTCCTTCCTCTCTGTTCATGCTCTTATCTCTGACTAGAGCCCTTTCCTTTTGCATGCGGGTCCCAGGCTCCAGTGAGGCCTCAGGTGGTTTCTCAGACCCAGTCCCCTCATCGCTCCCATGCCTACTTCTAAGGCCCCTAATGAAACAGAGCTCCCCTCCCCCTCCTGCAGGGCAGGGGCCAGGGCACAGCCACCCCACAGTCATTGCTCACCTGTTGGGGTTGGCGATGACTTTCTGTCCCAGAGACTGCAGTTGCTTTAAAAAAATGAAAGCTCATTTTAGCACCAAAGTAGTGCATAGACATAGCTTTTTGTTTTGAAAAGTTCAGACAGGCTGGGCGCGGTGGCTCACGCCTGTAATCCCAGCACTTTGGGAGGCTGAGGTGGGTGGATTATGAGGTCAGGAGATTGAGACCAGCCTGGCTAACACGGCGAAGCCCTGTCTCTACTAAAAATACAAAAATTAGCTGGGCAAGTTGGCATGTGCCTGTAATCCCAGCTAAGTGGGAGGCTAAGACAGGAGAATCGCTTGAACCTGGGAGGTAGAGGTTGCAGTGAGCTGAGATTGCACCACTGCACTCCAGCCTAGCCACTGGGTGAGACTGTCTCAAAAAAAGAAAAAGTTGAAACAGCATAAAAGGATGTAAAAATAGAAAACACAAGTTTCTCACCTCCCGGCCACCCCAGTCTTATTCCCCGGAGATAACCACAGCTTGCCGTTTCCTGAGTATTTTTGCTGTGCCTCGACAAAACCACGTGGCTCTGCGTTTGCTTCTTTCAACTGAAAATAGCCTTTGGAGAGCTTTCATATGAGCTCTTATGGCTCCACTGCACGGTCTGCTTTGGTGTGTGTGTTTTCCTTTAAAAATTGTGGTAAAATATGCATAACAAAAAATGTATCATCGTGACCATTTTTAAGTGTACTGTTTAGCACTGCCGAGTGCATTCACATCATTGTGCAACCAATTTCCAGTAGTTTTTCATCTTGCAAAACTGAAACTTTATAACCATGAAACGACAATTTCCCCTTCTCACCTCCTCCCAGCCCCTGACACTGCCATTCTACTTTCTGTCTCTATGAACTTGACCTCTCTAGATGTCTCATATAAGTGAAACCGTACAGCATTTGTCTTTTTGTGGTTGTCTTATTTCACTTATTAGAGTGTCTTCAAGGTTCATCCGTGTTGTAGCACATGTCAGAGTTTTCTTCCTTTTTTTTTTAGATAGAGTCTCATTCTGTTGCCTAGGCTGGAATGCAATGGCGTGATGTCAGCCCACTGCAACCTCCACCTCCTGAGTTCAAGCGATTCTCCTGCCTCAGCCTCCCAAATAGCTGGGATTACAGGCATGCACCACTATACCTGGCAAATTTTTGTAATTTTAGTAGACATGGGGTTTCACCAAGTTGACCAGGCTGGTCTTGAACTCCTGACCTTGTGATCTGCCCCCCTTGGCCTCCCAAAGTGCTGGATTACAGGCATGAGCCACTGTGCCCGGCCCAGAGTTTTCTTCCTTTTTAAGGCAGAATAATATTGTATTGTCCGGATACGCCACTTTTGTTTATCTGTTCTTCTGCAGATGAACATAAGGGTCGCTCTCTCCTTTTGGCTATTGTGAATAATGCTGGTAGGAACGTGCATGGACAAATATCTCTTCTAGACCCTGCTTTCAATTCTTTTGAGCATGTGCCCAGAAAAGGAATTGCTGGATCATATGGTGGTTCTATTTTAAATTTTTGGAGGAACTGCTGTCCTGTTTTCCATAGTGGCCATGCCATGTTACACTCCCACCAGCAGTGGACAGCGTTCTAATTTCTCCACACCCTTGCCGACACTTGTTACTTTCTGTTTTTTGATAGTAGCTATCATGATGCACGTGACATAGTATCTCATGTGGTTTTGGTTTGCGTTTCCTAAATGACTAGTATTGTTTTGTGTTGGTTTTAAAAGATATAATTATGAATATTTTCAATATACTCAAAAGTAGAGATAGAGCTGCCATCCAGATTCAACAATCAGTAAGATTTTTGCCCTATTTGCTTTCTCTGTCTCCTGAATGAGTTCATAGCAAGCCCCAGACACAAGGTCTCATCGCTGCAGAATCCAACAGGCATTTCTAAAACTCTGGGCATCTCCTTACATGCCCGCATCACTATCATCCTAAGTGTTTCCTTGGTATCACCTAATATCTAGTTCATAGTCAAATCTCCCTGATTGTTTAAAAAATGCACTGTTGCAGTTTTCATAGGGGCCTTCTAGAAGATTTGTGTCTGAGCCCAGAGACTCTTAACCCCATCCGTCTTTGGAAAGACAGGTGGCGGTGAGGTTGGGAGCACGGGTTACACAGTCAGATCAGATTTAAAGCCTGGTTCTGTTGTTGTTTGGCTGCTAGGTGGCCTTGGGCAGGGTACTCATCCTTTTGAGCCTCAGTTTGTTAATCTGTGCAATGGAGATAGCCACGGCATCCATGGCCCAGAGATTAAGTGTGATAATGTGACACTTAGCACTGCCTTGGGCACATCGTGAGTGTGCAAGAATTGGGAGCTGCTCCTGTCATTACTATGACTTCATTGTAATTTTCACAAAGTCTCACTCCCGCAGTTTTCAGGCATCACGGAAGGCCTGCAGGAAGGAGAGCAGAGGGGCTCCTGTGCCTGTGCCCCCATTACAGCGAGTAGAGGGCGCGTCATTGTCCTGGGGTCAGCCTGTGTCTGGGCCCTGTTATTCTCTCTCTGAGACAGAAGCAAGCTGCTATCCGTATGTTCTGCTGCACTGGGCTTAAATAAAAAATGATAAACTCTGAGGCAGGAAGGGGATGGAGTCCTATTTGGAGCTCAAATACATTTTGTTAAGATTGGTTTCTGCCATTTCCTCTGCTCTTGATCTGATGGCCTCCTTGGTAATTCAGTAAGTGGTTACTCTGGAGGCTGACAGGCAAATGGGAGCGGGATGGGGAGAGCGGGCCTGAGGGAGATGGGCACTGTCTGAAATTGATTTATCCTAATTGGGTCCAGAGCCAGCAACCTTTTAAACTGAAAGGAAATCGTGGATGCTGAGGCTCAAGGTTGCAACAATATTTAGTTTAACCTGAATAATTTTACAGACGGAGAAATGAAGGGTGGGGAGGAGAGAGAGGGTGCCCTGAGGCCCTGGAGCCATTTAAAGGTTGAGCAGGGACCAGAGCCCTGGGCAGTCAGCCAAGTGCATCCAGCCCAGGCCCTGCCTCAGCCGTCCTTATTGGGTGACAGGAGAGAGTGGGCCATGTCTTAACCAGCTGTGTGACATTGGATGTTCTGGGGCTCAGCCTCCCCATCTGTGCAAAGATGAGATGGAGCAAGGAGAGGTCCAGGCAGCTTGTCACATCCTCTGCCTCCCTGCAGGTTAGCCCGTCACTGACAGGACCTCGCTCCTGCAAACTGCCACCTTACACGTGAGCCAAGGTGTGCTGACTCAGAGATTACTGGGCGCTTTTTGTGCTTTCAGCTTCCTCTGATGGGGCTGTAATGGGGATTGATAAACGGGACCCGGCCGCGCACAGTGGCTCACTCCTGTAATCCCAGCACTTTGGGAGGCTGAGGCGGGCAGATCACAAGGCCATGAGACCATCCTGGCCAACATGATGAAACCCTGTCTCTAGTAAAACAAAGTACAAAACTTAGCTGGGAGTGGTGGTGTATGCCTGTAATCCCAGCTACTCAGGAGGCTGAAGCAGGAGAATTGCTTGAACCTGGGAGGCAGAGGTTGTAGTGAGCAGAGATGCACCACTGCACTCCAGCCTGGAGACAGAGCAAGACTCCATCTCAAAAAAAAAAAAAACAAAAAACCCAAAACTCAAAACCAAAAAACAAAAAAAAACCAAAAACCATAAGTGGGACACTGGCTTCTTTGCCAGGTCTGTGTTGCCGATGCCCTTGAACCCCTCATTCTTCCTTTGTACCCCCTAGATCTTCATCTAGAAGGGAACGCAGATCCTGGGCCCAGCGTGGTCACGGGCTGGTTGTGAGACGTTGGGTGGCCAGTCTCTTTCTGAGCCACTGTGGCTCGGCACTAAGGGCACTAGGAGGCATCAGAGCCTGGGGGTTAAGTTCACAGGCTCTGACTGCCAGGGCCCAGTCCTGGCTTGTGGAGTTCCTGGGGCAAGTTACTTGGCCCCTTTCTATGACTCAGTTTCCTCATCTATAAAATGGAAATAATTGTTAGTACCTACTTCCTAGGGTTATTGCAGGATGTCCAGCAACACTGCAGGCAGAGAGCCCAGTACCTGGTTCCAGGTGAGCTCCTTAGGGAGTCCCTGCTTTCCTGGAGAGCAGGGAACTGGGCTTCGCCATGACTCAAGGGCTGGGTGCCGAGCTTGGAGTGTCGCCACAGCGCCCCTCAGAGCTCGTTAGGAGAGGCCGTGGAAGCATGAACCCCAGGGAAAGGCTGTGCATTCTTTAGCGATCAGAGTTCACGAAATAAGGGTCCTGGGGCTTCAGCTCCTTTTACCAAATCCTCAGAGATGCAGCAGCTAACAGTCTCTTAAAAAATGAACCTGCAGTTGCCTTTCAAAACCTAGAGGCGTGGGAGAACGCGGGGCCTGAGGGAATGGCCGAGGACGGTGTGTGAAAGCACTGGCCGCTGCAGGGCTGTGGCACTGGGGCATCATGCGAGGGCTTGGGCCTTCCCTGGGGCAGCGCCGCACTGCCCTGGCCAGCCCCGGCCTCCTCTCTCCAGCTGGAAGATGGACCTAGTGAGTGAGACAGTTTGGATGCTTGTTCCCTCCAGATCTGTTGAAATGTGATCCCCAGGGTTGAAGGTGGGGCCTGGGGGGAGGTGTTTGGATCAGGGGGTGGATCCCATGTGAATGGCTTGGGCTGCCCCTTGGCAATGAATGCGTTCCTGCTCTGAGTTCACCTGAGATGCGGCATTTAAAGGTGTGTGGCACGTCCCCCCACTCTCTCTCTCTTGCTCCCTTTCTCTGTGTGAAGTGCCTGCTACTCCTTTGCCTTTAGCCATGATTAGAAGCTCCCTGAGGCCTCTCCAGAAGCAGATGCTGCTAGGCTTCCTGTACAGCCTGCAGAGCCATTAGCCAATTACATCTCTTCTTCTAAATTACCCAGTCTTGAGTATTGCTTTATAGCAATGCGAGACCAGCTTAATGCAACGATCCTTGGCTGGAAGCCATTGCCCGTGGCTTTGCCAGCACCTGGCACCTGTAAGCTGAGTCTTCTGGAGGGGTGGCTGCTGTGGACATTTCTGGAGTCACTGACCCTGCATAGGCTCCGCCACCAGGAAATAGGAGCCGAGAAGCAGGACCCGTGGGGGTGTTGGGGTGGGTGAGTAAGGCCTGAGCAGTGCCTTTCAAGGGCAGGCTCAGCATATTTGAAGATCATCCCTGAGGGAATTTGGAAATCTTTCTTCAGAAGAGAGGGATGGGCTTGCTGGGAAAGGAGCATCCCTTCAGGGCCCTGTATTTAGGCCCAGTTCCCACTGGCCGTGTGGTCTTGGGAAGGCCTCATCCTGTCTCAGGGTCACGGTTTCGTCTTCTAGAAAATGGGGAGAACAGGAATGCCCAAGGTTGTGGGTAGGTCAGTGGGATAACATGGGCAGAAACACCTGACATGGCCTGTACTACACAGTCCGCCTCTCCTCCCTCCCTCCCCGCTTCCCTGTCCTCCCTCAGAGAACCAAGGCTGTGCCCATGGCCATTTCCCGGCCCAGTGCATGCTGGGAGGCCAAGATGGCGGTGCCATTTGGGAGATCATCTCTAAGGCTGTACAAAAGGTACTTGACCTCCTCTTGCCATGCTGAGTCACTGGACATTTTTCATTGACTCAAACAATGAAATGGCAGGGTCTCCCTTTCTTTCGGGGCCCCCGCCAGTGCCTGCAGGGAGGGATGCTGCCTCTCTGCCTCAGCCAGGCCATGGGCACCTCAGCCACTGGGTCTGCATCACAGGAGGTTTGGCAGCTCTTCCTGTGGATGGGGCAAGGCTGGAATGGCCAGGGGAGTGGCCTGGTCGTACCGAGGCTGCCGTGTGTCCCAAAAGCTATACCCTCTGTTGCGGTGACCTTTCCTGTATCCCTAACCTAAGAATCCAGGTCACCTGGCCTGGAGCCACAGAAGGTTCTTTGCCAGCAGCTTGTTGCTGGCTGTGGCAGGACCAGTCTCAGGTCCCCATGACCCGGTGGTCAGGTTAGTCTCCTCAGTTCTCCCAGTCGCTGGAAACACAGCAAGCTGGGATTTTCCATCCACTTGCTTTTGAATTATTACATGTCATTCACAAGTGAAATAAAACCCGTAGGTTTTCTAACACACAACCATGTTTCCGTTTTTCCTCTTTTTCCTGTGGAACAAACATGATGAGGCATCGTGAACTAGTCAGACGAGATTCAATCCCCAGCCCAGCCCTGCCCTTCCTGGCCGTTTGGCCTCAGAACATTCATTGCCTTTCCTGAGGCTCAGGTTTCTCCTTGACAAATTAGGGCTAATAATGCCTGCTGAGGATGAACCTGAAATAACAAGCGTGAAAAGCTCACCCTGCACCTGGCACAGAGGGGCACACGAACACTCGGGACATGCAGACAATCTGAATGGCTGAGCAGCCTGCTCAGTTGCAACTTGTAATCTGCATGGAGGAAGCAAGAAATAGGAGAGGAAGTGCAGGTCCGGCCCAGAGTCAGGGAAGTCCCGCAGACAGAGCCGGGCACATGCTTGGGTGACAAGGAGCAGGACGTGCAAGTGAGGATTGTCATCTGAGGTCAGACAGGCATGAGTGCAGCTCAGAGTGCAGAGTGCCCTGGAGCATGACTTAGAGACTGGTCTGCATGCTCCGGCCCTTTGCTTTATTGCTTTTTGTCCTGGGGTCAGCCACTTAATGGATGTGTCCTTTTCTATGAATGATGCCATTTCTAATGGCAGCCTGTGGGGCAGGAGTGGGGACCTGTGAGCCGTGGGGAGAGATGCATGAGCTTCTGATGCCCAGAACTCAAGTTTTGCCCCCTTGGCTCACATTTGGGGTCTGAGGCCCATCTAGCTGGGGGTCTCTCGAGGTAGGTAAGGACTAATGAGGCAAGAACAAGGGCCCCTGGCTGAGGAGGTAAGTGGGGCTGAAGTCCGGCCCTTGCTGTGCTGGCCGACGGTGCATCCTGGACTGGGGCTGTGTCTGTCCAGAGATGGGGCACCGTATTCTAGGTTAACCCAGGGTGTGTCTGTTTGCCAAGCCGCGTCCTTGTAGTGTCTTCACAGACAGAGCTGTGTCTTCTTGGTGCGCAGTGAGGCCTGATCTTCTCTCCCTCAGTCTCCGGGGGGCGCTGTTTAGCTGCCCTGTGGACCTAGGGGCCTGGCTCCTGCTCCATCATTCACCCTATTCTGCCACTTAGGTATGGGAGGAAGCTTAACAACATCACCGGTTAGGGAATGTAAATCTTCCCCAAAGAGTCTCTTTTCTGATTGTAAATGTAATACATGCTTATTACAGACAATTCTAAAAACACAAGGAAGTGTAAACAAGAAAGTGAAAATCCTGCACAGTCCTGTTACTTAGAGACACTCAGAAATGCTAAAATCTAGTTGTTTCTGCTTTTATTATTTTCTCTCCATGTCTGAATATCAGAATCATATTGTGTATGGTTTTGTGTTCTCCTCTTTAAACTTAACATTATATCACAAGTGTTTTCTCACGTTCTAAATATTCTTCTGTGCCATGGTTTTGTAACTGTCTGATATTTTGTCACATGGATGCATCCAGCCCAGATGGGTTTCAACTGTACACAGCCTTAAACAGAAGTGTTCACTGTACATCTTTGTACTGGTATGGTTCTTTCTTTTAGGGTCCCTTCCAATAAGTGGGCTTAGGGGCTACAGGGTATAGAGGCAACTGCAAATTGGGCCCCAGTAACCCCCACCTGATGGTGTTCCTGGGCTGTGTAATCCCTTCCGCTTGAGTAAGGGCTGGGGTCTAGTGACTTGCTTCTAATGAACAGAATGAGGCAAAAGTGATGGAATGTCACTTTCAAGATTAGGATGTAAAAAACAGGCTTGTATCGTGCTCGTACTCTATTTCCTGTTTGACTTGGGAAGAGTCGACTGCCGTGTTGTGAGCTGTCCTGTGGTGAGGTCCACATGGCAAGGAACTGAAGAGTTCTGGCCAACAGCCTGGGAAAACGTAGGCCCTGAGTCCAAAGTTGCATGAAGAAATGAATCCTTCCAGCCACCATGTGAGTGAGCTTAGACGAGGATTCGCCCACAGTTGTGCCTTTGGGCGAGACTGCAGCCCTGCTGAGCAATGGTGAGGGACTTTGAGGGGGAGGTACTCCTCCAAGCTGCATCTGGATTTAGGGCCCACAGAAGCTGTGAGATGATGTTTGTTGTTTTAATTCTCTAAGTTTTAGGGTGATTTGTGACGCAGCAATCAATTAACTACACAGAGGATGTACATATTCTTTTTAATGTATATTTCCATTGTGCCTTCCTGGAAGTTTACTCCAATTCCCACCCACCTCTCCAGCAGAGGGGAGTGTTAACGGATGAATTTTCAGGAGGGCATACTGCTGACAGCCAGGGCCACTGCCTGGGCCTCTTGTTCTGAACAGCCTCTGTCTCCAGAGAAGTCTGTCTAGGGAGTGTGGACATGTCCCCAATGCCAAGGCCTGTTTCCAGTGCATTATCTTGGAGCATGTGTTCTGCCGTCTTCACTGAGGTTCTGGCTGGCTTGTTAGGGGTGAGGCGGTCAGGCCAGGCACCTTTTCTCTCTAATGGACTCCAGGGCATCTGAGCACATCCCAGAGAGCCATTTATCAGCCTCCACGGTCTATAGCCTTTATTTTAATTATAAGAGAACACAGTTTGGTTCTTCAGGTTGGATTGATGTGTCTGCATTTTAAATTTCTTTTAGAGCCCAGGGTACTTTCTTACTGTCTCAATAATTTTGGAATTTGATAGAAATGAAGAAAATTCATGGCCTTCCAGAAATATACTGTCCCCTTTGGTGATGAGCAAAGTGACAGGAGGTCTAGCCATGTACCTCTTTCCCACTCTGCTCCCATTTCTCTGCTCTGACATCCACGGAGGAGCACTCGGTATGCCTCCCCTGAACCCACTCCACTCCTCTGGGAAGGTGACACCCTGCACCAAGTGGGCTGAAAGGAATGAATGACCGGCGCCAGGCTCAGGCCCTTCCCCAGGAGAGCTCCACGCCTCCCCTTGGCATCCTCTCACTGGCCAGGCTGTGGTGAGGACTAATGGCCTTCTGTAAGGCTCTGATGGATCCATAATTGGTTTGCTTCATTAGGGCTGGCTGCCTGGGGAGGCTAATCGTGCACTTGGAGACATGGCAAATGAAGCTCTGCTGTGGGGCTCTGAGATTGGGAGACCTCTTATGTAGATACCAAGGCTGTCCTGAGAGTCTGATCCTTGCCCCATTCCTTGTAAACTGGAAACTTGGCCATGGGAAACAAATTACTATTGTTTATATTCTTTATTGATCAGCACATCTGAAGGCCTTAAGGATGCAAGTCTTAATTTTTCCTGAACTCCACTGAAAATTTAAAAACTGCACACATCCAGATAGCCACACAGATCTTATATGTTGCTTTTGGGGTGGTTGAGTGTGGGTGTGGCAGGCTTCCTGGGCCCATTCATGCCTCCCGTTGGAAAGTTCATGGATTCCCCCTCCCCTACGGATGGGACATCTTGGAGGTGATCCTTCTGTTAACTTTTTCATTTATCTGTTCCCCAGTTTATTTAACAAATATTTATTGAACACCTACTATATGCCAGAGAGTGAAAAGTTTTATCCTCTTAAATTGTCATGGATTTGACCACGTGACAGAAGCCATTGACTGGGACTTGAGTTCCTTCTCAGGCCAAGAGACAACACAGGGTATTTTCAGTATCTTGTTTTTATATGAAGCAATAGATACTTATTTCAGCCTAAATTCTAGGTCTCCAAATCCCACCAGCCCACAAGAATGGTAGAGTGGTCCCCAGAACTGGCCTGGCAGGAAGGGGCACCTGCCTTTTCTAGCTGGACCAAAGGATTAAAAGAGAGTGGGTGCTTGTGATGCCTCTTTCAGTGTCCAGCTTTTCAAAACAGAGTCCCAAGTATTCAGGACTTTTCTCTTTATAGACTGGGCCTGCCATGTTTTGGGGGCTGCCCACCACCATTGCACATCCTCCATGTGGAGCCCCAACTTGTAGGACTTGAGCAAGATTGGGGGCTGTGAGCTGGAGGTGACAAAGTCTGTGCCAGGAGAGCTGGAAAAGCAAATGCATGGGGGCGTCCATGTCTGGCCCAGATGGAAGAACCCAGACCAATAATCACAGCAAATAAACCACACCAAGTGTTTAAGGACAACAGGAAACCAGTTCTGCACAAACTCTTCCAGAAAACTGAAGAAGGGGGCAGACTTTCCAACTCCTTCTGTGAGGCCAGTATTGCACTCATGTCAAAGCCAGCCAAGATATTATAAGAAAACTACAGACCAACATTCCTCATTTATGCAAAAATTGTCAACAATTAAAAGAAATAATCTCAATGATATATTGGAAAGGCACATGATTGCAAGATTTTTCTAGGAAGTGTTTTTTTTTTTTTTTTTGAGACAGGGTTTTACTCTGTCGCCCAGGCTGGAGTGCAGTGGTGCAATCACAGCTCAATGCAGCCTCAACTTCCCAGGCTCAGGTGATTCTCCCACCTCAACCTCCCAGGTAGCGGGACGAGGTTTTTTTAAAAATTGAAAACCTATAATTGTAATTTACTCTGTTCATTGGTTAAATACAACATATGGCCATCTTAATGGAATAATAAAAAGCATAATTCAAGATTCTATATCTATTCCTGATTACAACTCTCAGGTACTTAGGAAAAGAAGAGAATTTCCTCAACCTGAGAGAGTCATCTATAGAAAACCTGTAGCCAACATTACTCCTACTCAGTGGTGAGAGACGGGTGCTTTCCTCCTAAGTTCAACATAAGGTGAGGATGTCCACTTTCACTGCTTCCATTAGATGTTAGATTCAGGTAAATAGTTCTAGCCAGTGCAATAAGGCAAGACAAAGAAAAAGGTCATCCTGTTCAGAAAGGAAGAAGTTAAACTGTGTTTGCTCCTAAACAACGTGCTTGTGTCTGCAGAAAATCTTACAGCATTTCCAAAAAAGCTATTAGAACTAATATAGTTAAGCTTAGCCAGGTTACAGCATATAAGATCAATATATAGAAATAAATTTTATTTCCATATACCAGAAATGAACAAATGAAAATCAAAGTTAAAAATATTTCCATTTACAATAGGGTAAAAATGAACTGATATCTCAACAACTTTGAGTTTTTCATTCTACCAGCATGATATAGCTCTTCACTTATTTAGGTCATTTAGAATTTCCCTGAGCAATGATTTACAGTTTTTTTGTTTATTTGTTTGTTTTTTTTTTGAGATGGAGTCTTGCTCTGTTGCCCAGGCTGGAGTGCAATAGTGCGATCTCAGCTCACTGCAACCTCTGCATCTCAGGTTCAAGTGATTCTCTTGCCTCAGACTCCTGAGTAGCTAGGATTACAGGCACATGCTACCATGCCCAGTTAATTTTTGTATTTTTAGTAGAGACAGGGTTTCACCATGTTGGTCAGGCTGATCTCAAACTCCTGACCTTGTGATCTGCCCGCTTCCACCTCCCTAAATGCTGGGATTACAGGCATGAGCCACTGCACCTGGCGATTTACAGCTTTTAGTGTAAGTTTTCATAACTTTTGTAAGATTTACTCCTGTGATAGGAGGAATATGACCACAAAGGTGAGCAGAGCTGCATCATCAGAATCTGTAAATATGTTACATCACATAGGGAAATGGCCCTGGAAGATGTGATTAAGGATATTGCAATGGGGAGGTTATCCTGGATTATCATTGGGAGGAACCAGATAAGCGGGATCAGACTCGGACAGATGGAGATGCGACTTTGGAAGCAGGGGTCACAGTGATGCCAGGCCATGAGCCAGGATGTAGGCATGTTTGGGGGCATATTCTTCTTATCACAGGAGTAAATTTTACAAAAGATATGAAAGACCAGTATACTGAAATCTGTAAATCACTGCAGAGAGAAGTTCCAAATGACCTGAATAAATGGAGAATAAATGGAGAGCTATATCACTCTGGTGGATTAAAAAAACTCAATATTGTTGAAATGTCAGTTCTCTCCGAATTTATCTATAGATTGAAGTCCATCTCAATCAAAATTGCAGTGACATTTCCATGGAAATCAATATGTTGACTCTTATTTAGAAATCAGGTTGAAATGCAAAATATCTAGGATAGCTAAAACAATTTTGAAAAAAAGAAAACATTTGGAGAACTATGCTATCAGATTTTAAGCTTTATCATAAAGCAATAGAAATCTGAAATCTGAAATATTGGAATAAAATAGACATAAATGTCAATGGAAAAGAATAGAGAGCTCAGAAATTGGCCCATACATATATCCATACATATATTGTCAATTGACTTTCAATATAGATGAAAAGGCAATTCAGTGTAGAAAAGATAGTCTTTTCAACAAAGGGTGATGGAACAACTGGAAATCCATATGGAAAGAAAAGCAGAACATAATCTATTTCTTATACTATATAGAACATTAAAATGGATCATGGACCAAGTGAATAACCTATAATTACAAAACTACTAAAAAAACATAGGACATTTTTGCAATTTTGGGTTAGGGAAAGATTGCTTAGATATGACACCAAAATCACAATCCATAAAACTAAAACATTGATAATTTAAAGTTCAAATGAGAACTTTTGCTATTCCAGAGACGCTGTAAGGGAATGAGAAGGCAAGCCATGAATTGGAGAAGAGCATTTGATCAAGGACTTCGATGTAGAATATATGAATAATTCTAAAAGCTCAGTAATAAAATCTAATTTAAAAGTGAACAAAGATTTTTTTAATAGACACTTTACCAGAGAATATGTGTAGATGGCAAATAAGCACATGAAAAGATGTTCAACATCATTCGTTATTAGTAAAATGTAAACTAAGACAAGAATAAGATATCACCCCCAGACTCACTGTATGAAATGTTGGTGAGAATCGAAAGAACCAGAACTCTCATACACTGCTGATGAAATGTAAAATGGCCCAACTGCTTTGGGAAATAGTATGGCAGTCTCTTAAAACGTTCAACACAGCTACGTTATGACTCAGCTGTTCCAGTTCTAGGTATGTACCCATGATAAATAAAAACATATGTCCATAAGAGACTAGTGTGAAATATTTGAAGCAATAGTCAATAGCTGCATACAACCCAAATTTCCATTAACAGATGAGTGGGTAAACAAATTATGGTATATCCATACAATGGAATACTACTTAGTTATAAAAATGAATGAACTGTTGATATGTGTGACCACATGGATGAATCTTAAAGTGATTATGCTAAGTGAAGGAAGCCAGACAAAAAAGAGCACATAATGTAGGATTCCACTTACATAAAATTTTAGAAAATGTGAATTCATCTATGTGAGAGAAGTTGTTCTGATTCCTGATCCTTTGTATGCTATGTTTCCTGTCCGAACTCCAGAAACTTTCAGCATCCTTACTGTTCTGAAATATGACAGTGGTGCACTTTGGTGTGGCTCTAATTTTGTCCTTTGTGCTGTAATCTCCACAAGCCCTTTCAATCTGGAAACTTGTATCCTTCTGCTCTGGGAAATGCCCTTCATTTATTGGCTTAGATAATTTCCTCCGGGGCTTCCTCTGTTCTCTCTTTCTGAGACTCCTATTGTTTTGGTGTTGGACCTTTCCAACCATTTCTAATCTCTTTTCTTCTGGTTTTTGTTGTTGTTGTTGTTGTTGTTTTGTTTTTACCCCCAACTTCCTGTGTGACTTTTCCACTTTTCTTTTTCATTTTTTTTTGTTGTTGTTGAGACAGAGTCTCACTCTGCCACCCAGACTGGAGTGCAGTGGTGTGATCTTGGCTCACTGCAACCCTCACCTCCCTGGTCCTCGTGCCTCAGCCTCCCAAGTAGTTGAGACTACAGGCGTGTACCATCACACCTGGCTTATTTTTGTGTTTTTGTAGAGGCATGGCCACACCACGTTGCCCAGGCTGGTCTTGAACTCCTGGCCTCAAGTGATCTATCCACCTCCCAAAGCACTGGGATTATAGGTATGAGCCACTGTGCCTGGCCTGCTATTCTATTTCTGAATTCCAAGAGCTCTCACTATGCTTTGTTTTCTAAATGTTCTAGTTTTCATTTCTAAATGGTGTTCTGTTCCTGTTTTATGGAATGAAATATTTTCTCTTAATTTACTAGTGATAATAATGATAGTTTAGAAATTTTTTTTCTCCTGGCTTAGTCTCTAATATCCCCAAGTTGCTTTTCCTTTTTTTTTTTTTTTTTTTTTGTTCTTTGTATTCCTTGTTAGAGATTTTATTCTGATGTCTGGCAACCTTTGGCCATCAGCTCAGGGTTAAGAGTTGGGGTCTAAAATGCTGACCGGAAGCTCTGGGCACCTGGGTGTGGCTTGCCCACTGTTGACTTCACTGTTGGTGGATCTGGTTGGGCCATTTCCTTATAAAACTCCAGATGTTGGAATCTTTAGGTCTGAGTTTTTGGACCCGTCACATTTCCAACATAGAGACCTTCTAATCTTCTGCTTGGAGGCTGGATCTCCTCTCAGTATTCTGGGAACTGAGACAAAGAAGAGGGTGTGTGAGGGGCTGTCTTAGCATGAAGCATACCTAATTCATTTGAGGCCTGTGACTGACACTCCTCACTGCAGAGACCCCCAGTTTACCTCCCTCCAAATAATGACCTTCCAGCAGGAGGGAAGGGTAGTAGCTACAATGTGTGGAGTAGGGGAGGAGGGCATCTAACAGCCCTTTAAATGGGCTTTTCACAAATCCTTCAGTTTTTAGCCCTGTCTTTCTATTTTTCATAGGCTACTGTTGTCACCAATTTGTGAGCCTTCTGAGGGTTGTGGGGTATAAATTGAGTTCTTACCTTTTTTTTTCCCCAGGGGGCTTAGGGTTCAGACCTTTTGGATTGACCAAGTTACTGACTATTCATCCATCTGCTTCCCAGCTTCCAAAATTCTGTGGCTGTTTTTTTCCCATTTTTCTTTTATTTTTCAAGGTTTATGCCTTTAAAGAAGGAACAGAAATAGGCATGTGTATTTAGTTTGCTGTCTCATCTCTAATATATCTCTATTATCTTCTGAGGAATTGTCCCTTAGATGTTTGAAGATAGATCTTGATTGTGAAGAAGGAAAGGAAAGGAGAATGGGAAGAAGAGAGGGAAGTAAAGGGGGGGGCTTGGTGGGGTAAAATTCTTGCAAACTTCAGGAGAGGGGCAGGCAGTGGAGATAGGCCCCCTGGGCCATGGAACTGCCTTGGAGCTATGGTAAGGAGTGCCGAGGGTTCCCCAGGTTCTGACATGGCCCTTCTGAGGAGCACCACATACCCAGGGAGACTGGAGTTGCTCTGGATAGCGGGGGTTTGCTCACAGTTGTGCTGGGCTGAGAGATGGGGTGAAACAACCAGAGTCTCTTCCATCACTGGCCTCCAGGACCACAGCATGGCCCCAGAAGAGAGAGTTAATCCTTTCCCTTCTCCACAACCATCTTCTCTGGAGAGGACAGTGCTGCATCCTTCAGCCGCCTGTCACCCAACCTTAAGGGTCCTCCTGCTCTCTTGGTTGCTGTCCTTTGGCCACACCTCCTGACCCAACCACATCCAGAATGGCCTTTTCAGGCAGCGCGGACTTATTTCAGTTGCAGGCCTCCTCCTTCCCCCGATGCATTGTGTCTGTGCCCAGGGGGTGACCTTGCTGTACCTGCTCTGGTTTCAAAGCCTTTCATGGAACCTCCTATTGTGTTTGTGGCTGATGTGACCCCCAGTCCCAACCCCATAGGCTTGCCTGTTTCTGCCATAGAGGATGAAAAAAATCTCAGTACTCTCCCAGCCTCCTTGCAAACTTGGGCCAGCTTGTTGCTCCCTTCTCTTCTTCTTGCTTTGAATGTGCTCTTGGTTCCTGGACCTATGATGGCCATGTTGTGACTGTGAGGAGGAGGCTAGCAGTCGTGATTGTTGAACCATGAGACGCACGTCAGGGGACACCTCCCTTCAGATTTCTCCTTAATGTAAGAAAACAAACCCCTATTTCTTTAAGCCACTGTTAGTTGGATTTTCTATTACTTGCAGCTAAATGCATTCCTAATTGATACACTGCATTTTAGGTGTGGCTAGTAAACAGCAATCCCTGGATGAACCCCTCCCCTACATCAGGATCCACTTGTTCTTCTTCTAGGCCTTGGAGAATGCTCCCGATAGGTGTGGCTGCTATGTCAGCCCTCTCCCACACCCACCTGGGTCTTTCCCAGTAAGGACTGTGTAGACATACTTGATCCTCATCCTCAAAGAGTGGCCTGGCAGGGACAAATTAACCAGCCAGTCACTCAAAGACAAGGCAGGAAGTACCTGGAGTTGCATTTACTCACCGTCACCCATGGTCAAAGCCTGTACTTCCAAAAACAAGAGTAGGGCCACATGGGCCACCCATGAGTCACTCAGGGAGGAAGATGGGCAGGTTGGTGTGTCGGGAGTGGAGGTGCACTCTCCATGGTGGAGACACCCATCAACTTTTTTGGCATTTCTATTTGTAGCTCGTAGGTTGGGTCTGCTCACACCATCTGAGATGGAAGGTCAGTGTATTAGTCTGTTCTCATGCTGCTAGTAAAGACATCTCTGAGACTGGGTAATTTATAAAGGAAAGAGGTTTATTGGACTTGCAGTTCCACATGGCTGGGGAGGCCTCACAATCATGGCAAAAGATGAAGGAAGAACAAAGTCATGTCTTATATGATGGCAGGCAAGAGGGCATGTACAGGAGAACTCCCCTTTATAAACCATCAGATCTCATGAGACTTATTCACTACCACAAGAATAGCATGAGAAAGACCTGCCCCCATGATTCAATGACCTCCCGCCGGGTCCCTCCCAAGACACATGGGGATTATTGCAATTCAAGGTGAGATTTGGGTGGGCACACGGAGTCAAGCGATGTCAGGTGGGAACAGAAGTCTGCGCTACCATGTGTTGGAGCTAATGGACTCTTCTTCTGAGGTGTTCAGGGTGATTGCACATCAGCCTTGGAAAGGACCTTCGAGATCACTTGGGCTCAAGGCCCGCCATGTCTCCTGCCGCTGCTCTGCTCCATTCCCCGTAGCTGCATGGATGACCTTGCATCAGAGCAGCCTCCTGCATGGAAGGTGGCCTGTGGGGGAGGGGCTGTGCAGCCGTGTGCCTCTGGGAGCTCATGCCCTCCTGCTGAAATCTATGATTTATGGAAATGTTTATAACCATCTAGGCTCTGGAACACCTCTGGGCTTTGGGAGGCACACGCTGGGGGATCCTATAGTGACAGCCTGGCCTGGAGCCTGTCTACTTTGGGGGTGGGGTATTGTCCTTTGTGGGACGACCCCAGCCCCAGGAGGGGGCCTTTGTGTTTCCTTGGGGAAGGAATCCTGAGGCTCATTTGGAGAAGGTCTGGGCAAAGCCAATAGCACCTGGGATGCAGGACAAACACTTGCCACTTCGATGGCTGAATTTCCCCCATCAGGTAGGGAAGGGGTGGGGAGGGGGATGACTGAGGATGAAATGCTGCAGGGGAGGATGAGCCAGGGAGGGGTGACCTTGTTGTGGGCGGATAGAGCTAATGCAGGATTCTCTTCCTACAGACAAAAGCATGATGTTAGACCGTGTGCTAATGGTCCCACTCCCTGCCTCATGGTGCAGTAGGGAAGCAGGGGGCTGGGCAGGCTGGGTGTGGGTCCCAGCCCTGCCACTTTCTTGGGACGTTATTTCTCTAATTACATTTTTGATGGTTAAGCTTTAGATGAAGGAAACATTCCCAGCACAGAGTTTGGCATCCTCAGGCATCCAGTGACAGCTGCAAAATCTCTAATAGGAGTGAAAAAGAGGCACCGTGAGAACCCAGGGGGAGGAGCCAGTTGCCAGGGATGGGAAGGCTGAGGGTGGTGTGGGGAGGGGTGAGTGAGGTCAGCTTGGAAGGCCGAGGAGGATTTCCTGGGGCAGCCAGGGAAGGTGAGGCTGGAGGGCTTGGGGGCTGGGTGGGGTAGTGCATCTGGGAGGAGGAGCCAGGTGTGCAGCACTGCTTGCTGGTGGTTTTAGGGTAAGGGTACCATGTCCAACTTGGGTAAGGCAGTTTGTTGATTGCATTATTATCATAAGAAGAAATGAGCCATGCTCACAGGAGGCTAACCCGGGCTCCTGTCTGGCTCAGGAGAGGCTCCAATAAGTGGTCGAGGGGCCGGACTCTCAGGGACAAGCTGAGGCCGATGGCCCTGCCAGGTAATGTGGGGGTCAGGATTGCTTTTTACTCAGTATGACGTCATGGTTTGGGGAGCAACTGTCAGAGCTGGGCTGGCTTCTGGAGGTCTTCCCCCAGCCCTTGCTTTCACCAGTGGGAGAAGGGACTCGATGGCTGAGGGCCAGCCAGCTGCCGAGTCTCCCCCTCCACCCTGACCACCTGCAGATAAGTCACCAGTGGAAACAAGTTTCCCCTCAAGGCCTCAGGTGTTTCCCTAATGTGTTCCTGAGAGCATTGTCCTGGGCACAGCATCTGGAGACACCTGTTTTTCCATGCTGATGCTTTCGACTCCGAGTCCCAAGGAGACAGACGCCTGGGAGCAACTTGGTAGCAGCCAATCAAGGGGCTTGCACCATCAGTGCTCAGTGTGTGCTTTAGAAATAGGGGATGTCCTTGGAAAGAAGGTTTTCTTGGTCACATAAGTTAGGGATAGTCTGGGTCTGGGCTCTACTTGTTAAACAGGGCTCTGTGCTACAGGACATCTCAGGGCCTTCAGCCAAGTCAGTCTTCAAGAAGGGCCTCCTGTGTGCAGGGCTTCTCAAGGGTATTAGACCAAGGAACGCCTCATCCAATCTGTCTCTGTCTCCTGGATCTGGTGTCTGGGCATGTGTTTTTGGAAACAATTGTCAGAGCTGGGCTGACCTCTGGGGGTCTTGTCCAAACCCCTCGTTTCATGTTGGGAGGGAGAAAGGAATTGCCAGGCAGAGCCCGCGGGGGTTCCCTGGGCTCAGGACCTCTGGCCAGGCTCCTTCCTCCTGTGCAGGCCTCCTGCTGCCCCTGCCTCCTGCTCAGGGACACCTGTGTCCAAATTCCTGGGTCCCCAGAGGGACCGATTTTTCTTTCCCATGGGCTCTTCTGGAAGGCATTTGGGAGGGTGCACCGGTCTAGGCCGTGCCCCCACCTGTGTCCCAGGCTCTGATGACCTGTGGTAACCTTCCTTTCCCCACCTCCAGCCTCAGAGAGAACTGTGTCCAAGCCCTGAGTCAGATACCGAGTAAAAAGCAATCCTGACCCCTACATTTCTTGGCAGGGCCACTTGCAGGCCTCAGAGGGGGGCTAATGACTGTCTGGGCAGTGACTGCAGTAAAGGAACTCTGTGGCTCGGTGACAAGGCCCAGCTCTGGCCTCCCTGGGCCTCCCTATGTAGCCTGTGGATTACAGCGTGGATGGCAGCCAGTGCCATGGCTCTGACAGCTGGACGGGCTCAGTGTCGCCGGCCTAGGGGACTGCACTTGCTGAGGTACAGCTTGGGGCTGGCAGAGACAGGCTAGCATGTAAGGAAACGCTATTCATAGCACAGTTGTGCTGTGTGACTCTCTTGTAGGAATCCCCCTCCCAGGCACGACACAGAAGCTTCCTTGATTCCTCTCGCAGGTTGTTATGGAGAGCTGACTCAACAGCAGGGCTTGTGTGAGGCCCCGTGGCCCTGTGGTGTGCAGAGAGACGGCAACTTGGTTTGGGTTTCCGGAAGGCCAGGCCTGAGACTTGGGTGCAGGTGGGCTATTGGAGCAGATCCCAAAAGGTGGAGGCGTGGGAGTGGGGAGAGTAGGAATAGGAAGGAGGAAACGCGAACACAAGGGCTGCTGTGGGCCCTGGGGCTAGACACCATCGGGATCTCCTGGTCAGGGACAGAATTGCCCACCAGAAGGGCAGATGACAGCTCACCCACTGGCTCACGACCCCCATGGCCAGAGGTTTGCCCTCGGGGACTTCACCCCTACACTTCCAGCTGTGCGTGCTTGGCCTGGGCAGACTCCCAGGGGCCTGGAGACGGAGGATGCAGGTGTGAGGCCGGTGCTTTCAGGACAAGGGAGTGTGAGGTCAGCCAGCGCCTGCCACCAATATGCTGAGCCAGAGGTGGGTTGGGGGTGGGTGCCTTGAGAGGCACCGGAGGTGTCTGTCACATGCGTGTCTGTCACATGTCTATCCCCAGGGCATGGTGAGGTTGGAGGGCCTCCAGCTGGTAGAGAGGAGAGTGTGGAGTGAGGCCTGAGCCTCCCGTTCCAGGGCATGTGTCCCGCACGGCTTCCAGCACAGTCCCTTCATTACCCTTGCACGACTCCGTGGTACCTTGAGCAGACCAAGGTCAAGGGGTTACTTCTGGAAAATGTGGTCAGAGGAGTCCAGCTCCTCAGCACACCCTCCTGGGTAGAAAGTCCTCTGGAGCTCTGGAACATTCTTTCAAGGTGCTGAGTAATGATTTACTCATTGCCATCAGATAGGGAAGTCTTACCCAGCTTCTTGAAAAACTAAGTTAGAAAATCAAGCTGGGCTTTTTTTTCCCCCCCATAAAGGCTGAATTAGTAATAGAATTCTAAAAAATGTGGTCATGAAACTGTTAGTCTAAACCTTGAAAATGGGCCCTGCTAAGGTGGCTGAAATGGTTCCTGAAACCTGGGGGCTGCCGGGCTGGTGGGAGAACTCCTCCTCCTGTGTGGCGTGAATGGAATGTGCATCTGTGAAGCTCCTGGCTGGGGAGGATGTGCGTTCTCAGGACCTGTGAACTCCTTGTGGCCCTTGGTGGGCAGCGGGCATGGTTTCCGGGGAGCCCCGTGGAGTGGCATTAATTCTGCCTGTCACATAGGTCTGCTTCCCAGGTGAAGGAGCCTACTCTTTCTGAGCAGCCGGGTTTGATGTCAGGATAACTCAAGTGGAAGTGAATGTCCTTTCCTGTCTTCCACGAAGGTTCCCCCGGGAGGCTCCGAGGCAGGGGTGTGTCCCAGGTCTGAGGGAGGGTGGAGCAGAGCCACCTGAAAGCGGCTAGGCCTGGGGTAGCCACTGGGGAGCCTGGATGTTCTGGGCACCGTGCTGGGGCTGGGAGGCAGGCAGGGGTGGGTACTGGAGAGCAGGGCTGTGGTGGGGAGGGAGGGCTGGTGGGGGCAACAGAGGCAGGAACAAGGTCCCCAGTCCAGTGGGTCAGATTCCATGTTCCGGAGCCCTGGGTGGGAAACCACTGTTGCCCCACCAAGGCCTTGTCCAGCCTGGGCTAGGCCTGTGGGTTTTAGCTTAGCCAGGGACCCAGCAGACACAGGCATCAGATTTTTGAACAGCACAGAATGGAGAGAGAGAGTGCATTTATACTGGATGCCAGAATTAGGATTAAAATAAGATCCATTGGCTGGAGAGGGGGACAATCCTGGTGAAGGAGAGGATTCAGGAAGAAGGGGACAAGCCCTGTATGGGGTCTACTGTGTGAGTGCAGGGGCGGGTGGGGAGGTGGAGGGATCGAGTCAGCAGTCTAGACGGTACTTGCCTGGGGGTCTGCCTACCCACACCCTCCATTGGGAGGGCCCCAGAGCCATCTGGTACCAGCCCTTCCTGGGCTACCACCAATGGGATGAGATATGGGGCTTGATCTAGGGGAATCCAATCAGATTCATCTCCAGGGAATTTGGGATTAGATCAGAGACATTAGTTGGTTGGATGGTGGCACTGGAATGGAGAAAGCCATGCATGTAGGAGTGTTTGAGGCAGGTGCAGGGGTGAAGATCTGCAGGAGGGATGGAGGATGAGAGCTGGAGGGCCCTTGATGGGGCGAGGATCTGCACAGCCCTGGGTGGGGCGAGTGGGACTGGATAAGGCAGTGGCTCCCTCTAGCCAGCGTCTGGTCCCCACTGCCCATACCCACACTTCCTCAGTTGTTGGGTTCCTTGAGGTTGGAAACAGATGTGCCGCAAAGAAAAATCAGCACTGAGACAAAGGATGTTTCAGCAACACAATTTTTACCTCCTGGACTGCAGGAAGGGTATTCTCGCTAGCCATCTTGCCACAAGAGTACAATGAACAAAGGAAAACAGACGTATTTCTCCCTTACGCATTTAGGTTCGTCCTTACTGCTGTGTTTGATCTCCATTGGCCGGAGCCAGATCTCACACTCTAAACTAAAACCTGATTGGCTAACAACTTAAAACTTTTCTAAACAGACAAAAGCAATGGAGAGCTGGGACATGCCCGTGAGCATGTCCAGCACAGATATCTTGGTTAAAGTACAAGGACATAGAATGTAACAAGAAAGGGAACTTTAAAGAGGAACTTTTCTACTTTCCACACTTGATGTGTTCCCATGCCCCTGGTTAAAGTCCACTGTTGTGAACTGATCTGAGTAGGCCTCAGTTGCTGCATCTGAACAGGCCCTGGAGAGCCAGGGACCTCACTGTCACAGGGGGACAGTGCCTACGGGAGGAGAAGTGGGCAGGGGCAGGGTCCGGGGGTGGGGGAATGGGTGGGCTGTCCTGCTGCCCTCTGCGTGGCAGGACTACCCTCCATCCCAGCAGCCCACCTGGCACCACCTCTGGAGAAGGACAGCCCAAGCTGGCGACTGCTCAGTGAGGATGGCCCTGGTGTCGAGGGCACCTGCACCCTGGCAGGTGAGGAAGGACTGCAGGGTCCCACCTTCCACCTGGAGAGAAGCTGAGTCTGTGAAGGATGCAAAAAGCATGTTCGATGTTTGAAGTCTTGATAGAGGAAAAGAGGAGACTGTTCTGTGTGCTCCAAGGGTCTTAGATGGTTCCGAAGGTCGAGGGTCCACTTTTGGCTCAATGTAGGGGAACCCTTCTCCTGTGCCTGCCTGCTACAGCATGGAAGGCCTTGGGCATAGGAAGCTCTCCATTTTTGCAGCTGAAGGACCACTCTGAAGGGTGCTACGGGGCCTGCAAGTGTGGCATTGATGATGTGGACTGGACGATCTTAAAAAACATCTTCATCTGCAGAGAGGACCCAGGCCCAGGGCAGAGACAGCCCCAGGCCATGGTGGTGCATGTGAGTCAATCGCAGAATCAGATTGTGACAGACGTGCCTGGCCTGTGCCTGGCCCACAGGACAGGCACGTGCGGCCCCTGATCCACTTAAGCCCATGGAGCAGCAGAGACTGAGAAGGAAGAGGAGCAGAGCTGTGTCTCCGGGATGAGACAGCTGCAGCAGGAGGGGAGCTCGGAGAATACATGGAGATGTTAACAAGGGATTTTAAGGATATTTTGCATTGAGATGTGCAGGGTCATCTCTTCCTTTACCTCCCCATGAAAATTTCAGTGAAATCTGTAAGACTCGCCAGTGCTACGAGAGTTGGATTTCTCTGTGGGGGTGGGTGTGTTTGGAGCAGGAGGGGGTCCTTGAGTGGAAACCCAGTGACCTCTTAGCAGGAGAGCAGGAGAGGCCCGAGGAGGCGCACATGCTCTATGGGTTACACACCTTGTTCCTTTCTTTTCTTAAGGTCTGGGACCAACTTCCTGTCCAGGTGGCTTTAGGCGGTCCCTATGGGTCACCTCCCTGCCAACCTCAGGATGCCTTTCTCTTTACCAGACAGCTAAGGGAAGACTCAAGCCACAGGTGTCCCTCTGAACCCCTTCGCCAAAGCCTGACCCAGAGCTGTTCCTCTGCAGTGAATGTCCCACTGCCCTGTGTGTGCTAACTAGAGATTGAGGAGGAAAGGAGGCTATTTGATAAATTGGCCTAAAATGATTGTGGTCCCTCTCCAGGGAGACAGGTCACCACCTGGGAGAACGTTCCAGGGATGATGGAAACAGGACTTGCTGAGGGAAGGAGGAGAGAGGAGAAGAGAGGAGAGAAGAGAGAGGCAGAGGGGGGGAGAGAGAGAGAGGGAGAGAGGGAGAGAGGGAGAGAGGGAGAGAGGGAACAGTGGAAATTCTTGACTGGTGTCTTTCCCAGAAAGTGACCTGTGTGGAATTTCTCTGTGGAATCAACCCATTAGCTTAGCTTGGCAATGCAGACTGGGGCTGTGGCCATTTCCGGGGCAGCCCTGATTCAGCAGGTTTTTGTAATTATCTGTTAGTAATTATCTGGGAAGACTGGTAAACAGCAGCCTCTTTAGCCATCCTTGAAGAATTAAATCATGACAATTTACTGTTCTGTCCACTCGCTATTAACCTCCTAAGAGGCTTTTCCACCTGCGGACTAGGGTTTTCATTTGATGAACTCTAAGGAGAACATTGGAGTTGGGAGGCGTCGTGGGTGAGGAGCAGCTCTCCCTCGGCAAGTCCGGGCCAGGCATCAGCTTGTGGCCGGCATCCCTGACAATGGCAAATGCTTTTCAGGAAAGCAGAAGCCTCTCACAGGAGCAGATCTGAGGAAGCCAAGAGCCTGGCTTGGAACTGTCTATAGAGATTTGGAGAGACACAGGCAGGCAGGCCAGCCAGGCCCTTCCTGGGGTGGGATGAGTGTGGCTGGCACAGTCTGGAGTCGTGGCTTTGGGGCAAGGAGGAAGGATCAAGGTCCTTGTCTTTCTTGGAGTGGGCAGTGAGCTCAGCTGCTTGGAGGAAGATGAAGACCAAGGATCTAGATTCAGTGACGGTCTGCCCTGCCTTTCGCTTTGGGCTGGGGTTGCTCTTTTACCTTGGGACGTTTCAGGGATAGCCCCTGACCTACAAAGACAGGCCAGTTGCAGAATATGACGGCCCCTGATCCATGGAACAGGCAGGCGAGGCCTCTGAGCCAGACACTGCTAGTGAGGATGGATGGATCCTCCCAGGGCAAGCCTGAGAAACTGCACCGGTCCAGACGCCTTTGGTGACCTGATATTTGCCGGCCGTTGTCCTTCTGGGTGGCATCTGCCGGCTGAGGGGCTTTGGAGGCGATGATGGTGGAGGTGTTCTGCGCTCTGAGCTGCCTCATGAGGCGTGGTGGGATTCTGCTCCCAGGTGTGCTTCTCTCTGAGGGTGTCCTGCATTGGCAGGAGTGAGACATTGCCCTGGCACACAGCGAGTGAGCAGCGGGCATCCAGGAGGCCCTGGGCAGGGTCCCAAAGGGCCTTAGTGCTGAGTGCCTACTGTGTGCAGGCACGGTGCTCAGCAGGGGGCGCACATTGCTAAGGAAACCCAGGCTTGGCCCCTGCTCTCTTGTGGCGTTTTGCTTAGAGGAAACGACCATAAATACATCTAGAGATGTGACCAGGACTAGCAAGGCACTGGTGAGCCTCCAGACTCAGGCCACAGGGGATAGTGAAGGATCGGATCTTCAGGCCTAATTCTCCAGCTTGTCCTTAGACTCTGAAGCCATTATGCAGGACGTGAGTTAGAGGCAATAAATGAATCGGATCAGTGCAGATTCATTTGGAAGAGGCCATGAGAATGGTTCATTTGGAAATTCTTCTGAAGATGACCTTCTCCATCTTCTTTTCAACAGTCAAGTATACAGTAATGGAACTTTGCAAAATTCCAAACTGCAGGATAAGATCGGTCAACAGATTTCTAAAATGTATAAATGAATTTACATGCAAGGACTTAACGGGTAGAAAAATGGAAAGATTCACATTTTAGTACAAATTACCTTCATTCCTAAGCTCTAGGAAATAGGGATTGTGTCAGAAAATTGGGGCTGAATAATTGCTTTACCGTCAGTGTAGGGACTTTTAAAGCTGGTTGCATTAGAATGACTGGCGGGAGATTAAACCAAAAGTGTTAGTCCCCACAGGTCCTCTGAACTCCAGACTACTGGGGCTTGGTTGCTGATATGGTTTGGCTCTCTGTCTCCACCCAGATCCCACCTTGAATTGTGATAATTCCCACGTGGCAAAGGCAGGACCAGGTGGAGGTAACTGGATCATGGGGCAGTTTCCCCCGTGCTGTTCTCATGATAGTGAGTGAGTTCTCATAAGATCTGATGGTTTTATGAGGGGCTTCCCTCTGCATTCGGCACTTTCTCTCTCCTGCTGCCCTGTGAAGAGGTGCCTTCCACCATGTAAGTTTCCTGAGGCTTCTCCAGCCATGCAGAACTGTGAGTCAATTAAACCTCTTTCCTTTCTAAATTTCCCAGTCTTGGTCAGTACTTTATAGCAGTGTGAAAACAAACGAATACAGGGACCGCAAATCACATAATATGTGATATGTCCTGAAAAGATGTGGAAGGGTGTGTGGAAGGAGACCAGTGCCAAGGAGCTGCCTGCAGTGGAAAACACACCAGAGCCCAGGTACTCCTTGTCAATGCCCGTGGCTGCCGGGCAGCCTTTGGAGCCCCTCAGGTCCAGCCCCTTGCCCTCCTTCTCCCTCTCTAGCTCCTCCTCCGACCCTGTTCTGGCTCCATCTTGTCCTTGCCCTTTGGGCTACTCTTATCCTGCCTGTGGGTGCCCTTGTGTCTTAGCTCTGTCACCTTTTGTTCTTTGGACAGGAGTAGCTTCCAGACAAGCCGTTGTCCCATTGCTAATGTGAGTGGGGCCCCACAGCCTCACTTTGCCATGGTATAGGGCTAAAATGCCCCTCTCCATCAGAGTGAAGGAGAGGAGGAGGCAGGGCTGAAGGAGTCCTGGTGACAGTGCTGCTCAGGTAACTGATATGCACTTGAGTGAGTGCCACCATTTAGAACACCTGTGCATGGGAGAAGCCATGCCTTTCCTGGAGCAGTGAGGCACTCTTTGGCAGTGGAAACTCCTTCAGTGTGAGATACATCCAGCAATCACATTCAACCCCATTCTGGGCATTTCGCTTCCCTCTGCCTGCACCTGCGAGAACCTTCCATGGGTCAGAGCCCGCACTAAGTTTTGGTGGAGCACTGGGGGCACTGTCTACATTGGGCCCAGCTGCAGAGAGGGAGCCAGGCGGGAATCTGGGGACAGTTACTGAACCTGCGGATGAAGAGCCGACGGAGATGTCCACCTCTTGGAGCTGGACTGACAGCTCAGGCATGTCTCCGGCCAGGGCTGAGGCTCCTTCCTGGTGCCGTGTGTGAAGCCCCACTGCTACGGCTTGATGGGGGACTCTGGGAAGGCATTCACTCCAGATGTGTGCTTATCGGTCCGACTGCAACTGCAGGAAAGGGCTCAGGAAGCTGGGTCCTTCACTGTGGTCTCAGCCCAGCCAGGAAACTCACTGAGACTGACTTGGCTCAATCTTACAGTGACCGTGCACCTGCTATGTACAGACCCTGGCCAGGTGCTCAGGACACAGGTAGCTCATGGTCCATGGCCATGTGGAGTTTCAGGCACGTGGGGTAAGCAGATAAATGCTGAGATAAGGCTGATAATAAGGACATGCACAAATCTGCATAGGGGTCTGTGGAGGGAGACATCCATGTTGTGAGTGGGATGGGGTGAGGGAAGAGGCTGAGGACTAGAGGTAACGTTTCAGTCGGGCTTTGGAGGTTGAGTAGAAGCCCACTGTGGGAGAAGAGCCTGCCAAGCAGAGGGAACATTGCAAAGACAAGGGACCTGGGATGGCCATCACACTCGGGACCGTGGAGAGGGTGGTGTGCATGGGCTTGGGGTCCAGTATCCTCTTGGCTCGGCTCCAGCACCCTGTAATTCCATCCGTGGTGGGCTTGCTTAGTTGGTGTGGGACTTGATCTCCAAGATGGCGTCAGTGATTCTGCCTCCAGGTGTTCATGCCCTTGTGGTGTCCCCTTCCACATCAGACAGGGTTGGCCTATGTAACCAGTAAAACACTGTGGAAGTGCTGGGGCAGGACCCACAGAATACTATGGAAGTGATGGGGTTGGAATTCCAAGGCTGCATCACAGAAGGCATTGCAGCTTCTGCCGCTGTCTCCTGGATTGCACACTGGGCAAGCCAGACACCATACTGTGAGGATGCTCAAGCAGCCCGGAGGAGAGGCACATGTGGAGAGGAACTGAGGCCTCCCGCCAAAAGCCACATGAGTGCACCACCCAAAAGTGGGTCCTCGAGCCTCAGACAGGCTTTCAGAGGACTGGAGCCCTCTCTGACTTCTGACTGCAGTCCGGTGAGAGACCCTAAGACAGAACATCACACCCATGCTGCTTCTGAATTCCTGACCACAGACACTGTGAGAGATATGATGTGCTTATTGTGTGAAGCTTTGTTACGTACTTTCTTACATAAGGCTAGATTATGAGTGCAGTTGCTGCCCATGGCTGCCACCTGCTGTGTTCCTGCCCCTGGGTACCCCCTCCTCTTGAACGTGTGCCATGATGGGGTTTCACTCTGAGACTGCACAGCAAAGCCTTTGGCTTCTGCCTTTCTTGCTCTCTTACTCTCTCCTTTGCTCTGAGGGAAACCAGCTGCCATGTTTTAAGCTGCTCTATGGAAAGGTCCATGTGGCCAAGAATTGAGGGAGGCCTCCTGCCTATAGCCAGTGAGGACCTAAGGACCACAGTCCCATGACTTGAGCAGAGCTGCACTGGCCAGCAACCATGCAGATGAGCTTAGAACTGGATCCTCCCCCATTTGAACCTTGAAATGACAAGCCCAAGCAGGCACCATGATGCCAGCCTTGTAAGAGACCCTGCACCAGAGCACAGAGCTGAGGTGCAGCTGGATTGCTGACCCACAGAAACTGTGTGGCGATAAACATTTGTTGTTTTAAAGCTGCTAAGTTTGGGGGCCATTTGTTACACAGCAGCAGATAACAAATACAGTTCTGATGAATGGCACCAGCCTCACCTGTCCTGTTCCTAGGTATACTTAGCTTAGCTTTGGTCTAGACTTGGGTCTCCACCTACAACTATAACCTTGGTCATCTGGGGCTCAGACTAGGAGGGGCGCATTGAGGAAATGAGACTACAAGGAGGCACATCCCAATATCTGCTGCTTTCTGGAAAACTCAGCCTCCAAAACTAAGTTAGCAACCATAGGAGATGGCCGCTGCAGGATGGTTAAGCATAGGGGTATAACACAGGTTCAGAGCCAGCTTTTACCATCTCTTTCCTTTAGGAGAGTTGCAGGTCCTCCCTGAGTTCCCATTTCTCAGGGCCCTCCTGAAGCAGAGAGGGAAGCCAGAATGTGGGCAGTTTAATTGGCACAGCCAGAGAGCTGACACGAGGACTAAAGGAGAGGCCCTTTGCCAAGAGCTTAGCCCTGGAACGCAGCAGGTGTTTGATATGAGCTTGACCTTGTAGTTGTCAGGGCACTTGGCTTCACAGGCATCACTCCTGCCACTGTTGTCATGAAGACCTTGCAATATCATCATGGTACCCGGACCCAGGCATATTAACGAAGATGCCCACATCTCAAGGACAAGAAGTTCTCAGCCATGCAATCACCGAGGATTCACTTGGAGCTTCCTTGAGGAATGTTCTTTTGGGCTGAGTCATGCCTTTGCTCTGGTGAGGCTGAGCTTGAGCTTCGAATCCTGCCTGGAATACCGAGGCCCCTTAAACACCGCGAGGCTCCCCAGCTCCCTTCCACTGCATGCCCCAAGGGTCTCCCTCGCTTGGGTGTTGATTTCTTGCTGTATGAAGCGATGATTTAATTCTTGCCTAGGATATCATTCAGCCCAAGTTTATGCTGAAGTGAGGCATATTTCAGCACTCACCAATTTCCATATAGATAAAAAAGAAAAAAAGAGAGAAAGAAAACAACCTCAACCAGCCTCTTCAAGAGCTGTGCCTTTGAAACCTGTTTCTTAAAGATGGATTGCCTGTTAGGCTGCTAAGAGGTTTTTCTCGACTTGTCAACATTTTATCCCCCCACAAACATTCTTGGCTATAAATTATTCATTGCCCAGTTAGTGGTTAAAAAAAAAAAAAAAAGCTGCCTGGGGCTGAGATACTTTCTTGATTCTCTCTCTGCTTTTCAGATCCAAGTTTTTTTTTCCTTCCTGCTTGATTCTGTTCTAGTTCCAGCCATTTCAGAGTCCACAGCTGGAGGGGATGTCAGCCTTTCTCTGCTCACTCGATTCCACCCTCCTTCGGCACCTCCCCAGGTCGGGGGCCTGCCAGGAGACAGTGCCTACCTGTCCTTCCTAGGGCCCACCCACTTCTGTCCAGCACACAGCAGGCCTTGCTCAGCCTCTGCAATTTCTGATGACGACTCCCCAGGACAACTGACCCCTCCCTCCAGGGTGGATTCTCAGGCCTACCATGGTTCCACCCCCATGGGGCGTGGAGGAAGGTCCTGAGTTCTTTCTGTGACTCCATCTTGATTCTCAATTCTCCTCTCTCTCCTTATTCTTCTCAAGCATTAGGGCTTTGCTAGGGCCGCGTTTCTGGGTGAGTTCTAGGAGGTCCCCTGAACTCTACTGGAGGACTGGCCAGTGCTGGCTAAGCGTCTACGGTGCCAGTGCCCTGCTGCACAAGGCCGCTTCCTGTAGGGAGTGAGGCGTGGGACTCTTTGCTGGGTCTTATGTTGGTCGTGGTATGATTTACCCCCAACCCTACCCACTAAACTTGGCAAAAAGGATTAATGATTTTACTTCCAAATATTTGTGTTAGAAATTACTGCTGAGGGAGAGAAGAGGCCGTTTGGCTTTCAGAGAAGGCTCCTAGCTGTGGGGTTTGTAAACACCGGGGGATGTCTGCATTTTGTCAAGGCGAATCCTCCTTCTGGTTTCCATCACCCTCCATCAGCCCAGCTATGGCCACAGTGTATCGGATTCCATCATCCAGACAGCAGAGTCCCCAGTAATCCCTGTCCATTCCCATTGGATGGGGTTGTTATTTTCTGGGTCATTCACCTTTGGTTCAATTTAAGTTTATTTTAACACAAATTAAGCAGCCTTTAAATGGAGGCCCTGGGGTTCCTCCAAGCCTAGCCTGCCTCTGAGCATGGGAGTGGGTCAGTTTGGAACAAAAGCAGCTGAGGATGAGGACAGGAGGTTGGGATAAGCCTCTGACACATGACAGTTGAGGAAGAAAGGAGGTAAGCTCCAAGCACTCTGCATTAGTCCGTCTTCACGCTGCTGATAAAGACATACCTGAGACTGGGTAATTTATAAAGAAAAAGATGTTTAATGGACTCAAGAGTTTCACATGGCTGGGGAGGCCTCATAATCATGGTGGAAGGCGAAAGGCACATCTCACATGGTGGCAGGCAAGACAGAATGAGAGCCAAGCAAAAAAGAGAAGCATCTTGTAAAACCATCAGATCTCGTGAGACTTATTCACAACCACGGGAACAGTATGGAGGAAACTACCCCCGTGATTTCCCTCCCACTGGGTCTGTCCCACAACACGTGGGAATTATGGGAGCTACAATTCAAGACAAGATTTGAGTGGGGACACAGCCGAAACATATCACACTCTCATATACAATATTTTACTTAAATCTGTCTGTCTGCTGCACAGATGAGGAGACTGAAGCCCAAAAAGGCCAAGTGATCTGCTCAGGTTACCTAGCTAGTATGTGGCAGAGCTGAACAGGTCCAAGGTTCCTGAATAGAGGATTGCTCCTTCAGGAAGGTGATTTTCACAGCCCTCTGATCACACTGTGGTGTCTAGTGGCCTAGTCCAGATAATGAGCTTCCTTCCCAGGGCTGGGGACCTGAGCAGAAAGCTTTGCACTGAGTGCTGCCTTCTTGGGGCTGTTGGGAAGCTGCAACACACAGAGCCGCCTCCATGCCTTGGGGCACTTGATAAGGAATTGCTCAGGGGATCCCACAGATGGGACACTCTCCTGGGAGCATCCAGTGAAAATTCTTTTTCCATTCAAAGGCCGAAGAGTCAAATAGACACCATTTTTCGGAAGTGAGAGTTTTGCAGGGAGCACTTGGAAGCATTTTGCAGAAATGTGGACTGTTGCAAACAGAAACAGGAGTAGTGAGATCTCCAAAAATCCATTTATTAATTTATCCCTTTGTATTTTCTGCTGTCAAGGTTAGTTTTATTTTTATTGTCATTATTTCATTTCTTAAGACTGAGTCTTTTTTTTATTTTTATTTTTGACACAGAGTTTCACTCTTGTTGCCCAGGCTAGAGTGCAGTGGCATGATCGCGGCTCATTGTAACCTCTGCCTCCTGGGTTCAAGCGATTCTCCTGCCTCTGGAGTAGCTGGGATTACAGGCACCTGCCACCATGCCCAGCTAATTTTTGTATTTTTAGTGGAGTTGGAGTTTCACCATGTTAGTCAGGCTGGTCTTGAACTCCTGACCTCAGGTGATCCACCTGCCTTGGCCACCTCACCTGGCCAAGACTGAATTTTTAAAAATGAATATTGAGATAAATAGGTAGGCCCTTTGTTCTCAGAATTAGGATTTTTCTTAACAATTTTGTTGAGATGTAATTCACATATCCAATTCATCTATGTAAAGGGAACAATTAAACGGTTTTGCTATTTTCACAGAGTTGTGCATCTCTTACCACTATCACTTTAGAATATGTTCATTATCCTCAGAGGGCGCAGCCTGGGGTGTGTGCACAGTCACCCTGGGATAACTGGCTTTAGCAAGGCCCTTGTGGATGGTCTCTTTTCTTGATCTCTCTGTTAGGCTGCCTGCTTCATTTGAGAATATACCTGGCCCATTAGATCCCACTAATTACCTGGTGATTGCTCGCTCACTCTCTCTCTCTTTTAATTTTTAAAAATTTTTTTGAGACAAAGCCTTGCTCTGTTGCCCAGGCTGGAGTGCAGTGGCATGATTTCAGCTCACTGTAGCCTCCATCTCCTGGGTTCAAGCAATTCTCCTGCCTCAGCCTCCTGAGTAGCTGGGACTACAGGTGCATGCCACCACACCCGGCTAATTTTTGAATTTTTAGTAGAGACAGAGACAGGATTTTACCATGTTGCCCAGGCTGGTCTCAAACTCCTGGCCTTAAGTGATCTGCCTGCCTTGGCCTCCCAGATTGCTGGGATTACAGGCAGGAGCCACCGCCCAGACAGTCGATTGTTTTTGAAAATGTCCTGGGATATAAATTGCTCCAGAGTCTGATTCAAGTAAATCCAGGCAGAAGTAGATTTCGAGGCCAGTCTTTGAGGTTTGTTTGGACCTCCGGAGAGCTCTTCTTGGCTACTTCCCTAGTTCCTTCTGGTGAATTAGCCGGTCTTTGGTTTAGCTTGCTCTTAATTAAGAGGAGATATTGTTTTCAAGAGTGCCCTTAGGCTTGAACTTTACCACAGACTGTTTCAAATAAAGTCAGTTCTTTTGGGGAAAGCTTCAGAGCTCCCTTTTTTCTTATAGATTACCTTTTCCTCGGGGTAAACTCCCTGAGCTATTACTCTGGGCACTGAGTGGATAGTGGCCTCTGATAATCAAGTTAAATTAACAGATTGATGCTGAATTTTGTGCCCCACAAGCAGAGAATATATCTTTTTTCTCAAATTATTGATGGAGCATTTGTAAAAATTTACCTTATCCAAAAAGATAACTTCTTTAAATTACAAAAAGCAGAAATTGTGCAAGATCGTCTCAGCTTGCTTCTGCCTCATAACCTCTGCCCATGAACAAACTAGAGTGAGGGTAAGTGGGGTCTCAGTATTCCTGGCCTGCAGTGTCTTTGTTCTATGGGTAGAGTCTGGGAGAAAGGTAGCTCCAATCTTCCAGCTAGGCTCACCAGGAACTTAGTTAGCCTTTGCAATTTGGAATTGGAGGGGATGAGAGATGATGGTGGCCTGGTCCTCCTAGTGAGATGTGGTGAGCTTTAATTGGGAGATGAAGGCTGGGTGTGGTGGCTCCCACCTGTAATTCCAGCACATTGGGAGGCCGAGGTGGGCAGATCACTTGAGGGCAGAAGTTTGAGACCAGCCTGGCCAACATGAGGAAACCCCATCTCTACTAAAAATATGAAAATTAGCCAGGCATAGTGGCTTATGTCTGTAATTCTAGCTACTCGGGAGGCTGAGGCATGAGAATTGCTTGAGGCGGAGGCTGCAGTGAGCTGAGATGGCGCTACTGCCTTCTAGTCTGGGCAACAAAGTGAGACTTTGTCTCAAAAAAAAAAAATGGGAGATGAGGGAGAGGGAACCCTGATTTCTTGGCCACACCCACCTGCAATGAGGCTTCTGTCAAGCAGAGGTGGAAAGAGTGGGTGACCGCTGAGATACTGCAGATTCTCACTGTTCTTATCAAGTTTTAGTAGCTATTTTTGCATAATGTTTCTTTATTCATTGTATGCCCTTAGTTTCCAATTTCCAGTGATTTTAAATGAATGGTTGTTTTTAAAAGGTAGTTGCTGCCAGCCGTGTTTGTTTCACTGGAAAGTGTTCCATGGAGGTACTCATGGTGTCATCCTGAAGGCGAAAACTGCATTGTTTATTTTAACAATGATGGCACCTTTGTATTATAAATTTACCTCTTAATTCAGCTTCGGGAGTCGGCGGTAAGCCTTGACAAGTCATATTCTAACTTTCTGTTGTAGTTTTTATTTGTTTTCTGAAGCCAATATAAAGAATATTTTAGTTTCCAAATGAATTGTCTATTTTTGGTTCTTCAGACTTTCAGCATTCTAGCTTAGCTTTGTTGGATTTTGCAGTTTGGAGAATGGCTTGCACCATTTCTGCTTTTTGTAATTTAAAGAAGTTATTTTTTGTCTAAGTATTTGGTAAGTTTTTTGCAAATCTCCATCAATAATTTGAGAAAAACGTGTAGTCTTTGCTTGTGGGGCACAATGTTTAAAACCTACCTGTTATTTTAACTTGATTACATTGTTATGATTCTCTAGGTCTGTGGTAAACAATAATAGATAGAAATGGTCCAGGGAGCAAAGCAAATTTGCAAGGCAGATTTGTAAAGCACTTTCAGTGAGCTCATGGTGATTTCATGGAAAACACAACTTAGTACATTTTTCTCAGAGGCTTATCCAGATAGCAGGACATACAGATTAATAAAAATTTTAGCCTTGGAGGGACCTCGGAGGTTTTCGTGTTCCACTTTCTTGTTTTACAAATGAGAAAATTACTTGTCCAAGGTTGCACACCTGTCAAGCTCTGGGTCTGGAAACTGAATTCAGGTCTCTTGAGTCCGGGGAGGGCATGGCGTCTGTGTTTTTGCCCTGGTTTTGGTGTATTTTTGTTTTCGTCTTCAATGTTGTCTCTGAGACAGCTGGTGCCTTAGGGTAGAGATATGTTTCTTCTGAAAACAATGGCCTTGTATATTTACTTGTAGGTACTTTATCATTTGCAAAGCACCTTACAGTTTGCAAGACACTCTCATTTGTCTCATCTAATCTGATCATCACAGCCAAGTGCTAATAAGGCGGTGCTATGAAGGAGGGAACCAAGGCTCAGAGACGGGCAGTCCATGTCAGTACTGGGTCTTCTGTCCCCAGAGGACGTGTGTCTGAGTCCCATCTTGGTCTGGAGCCAATGTTCAGCCTCTTGTACTTCCTGAGTGGTGTTTTGGAGTAAAATTACAATAACCTGCAAAACTTTTCCTTCCTCTATTGGGACAATGCCCTAGACAGCTGGCTGGGTTTTGCAAACACAGTGAGAGGTCTGGGGAATTCTTATTTGTAAGTACTATTCTACTTTGCACCTGCTAGAGTGGAGCAGAATCAACGGGTGTGCACTCACAGCACGTCTCTGCTTGTCTTCTGGGACCGTCTTGGTCCATTCCCTGCCTCTGCTTTCCTTCCTGGGCAGCTCAGTGGCCCTGGCTCGGCAGCACTCTCCACCCGGTGCCGCTGCTCAGCCCGCCTTCTCATGGGGGCTTTGATCCCCGAAATTGGCCGAGGAGTGATCAGAGGCCCCTCACTACCTGTCCTCACACGATCATTGTTATGTAGGGTTGTACTAGTTATCTGTTACTAGTAACAAATTACCCCATATTTAGTGCCTTAAAACAAGAATATACACTGACTAACGCACATGGTTTCTGCAGTCGGGTATTTGGGAGTGGTGAGCGGTCTAGCTTGGGGTCGCTCATGAGGCTGTAGTCCGGTATTGATGGGGCTGCCATCATTGGAGGTTGGCCTGGGGCGGGAGACTCTCCTCCCCAGGTGGCTCCACATGTGGCTGACGTGTATGTGCGGCTGTGGGCAGGAGGCCTCAGTTCCTTGCCATGGGCTTCTTAAGAGTCTTCACGACATGGTCATGGGTGTCCTGCAGACACCAAGGATGATGATAGCGGTAATCCCACAGCACTTGCCTTAGAGGGGGCTATGTACAATTTATATACGTTGGCTGATACGGAGAAACATGAAAGAGCAGATCTCATACTAATAAAATATCTACACTTTTGAGACCTGAGCGGGTCGCTATTGTGAAATTTGCAAGCAAAAATAACAATAGTACTGACCGGCTAACAGCACAGGGTGTTGGGTTCCCAAGTCCTCTGGGCTGTCCCTGTGTCTGTGCCTCTGGGAGCTCCAGGAAGGTTTGCTCAGCTGCCATAGAGGGCGGGCTGGCTTCTGACCAGATACCAGCCATCCTGGCTGGGTTTGCGTTTCCAAGGCTGAAGACAGGGAGGAGGATTTTTCAGGTGGTCTCCTCTCTGTCTTGCTGGAGTCGCTGGAGCCTACTCTTCCCAGAAGCAAGGTCGACACCACTGCAGCTCTCGAGGCCTCTCTGGCAGGTCAGTGATGTGTCTGCTGTATACACCACAAGGTGAGCCAAGTTCAGATTCATAAAAACATCCCATCAAGACTTTTCTTTTTTTCTCTCTTTAAAATGGAAGAAAACCATGGTAAGCCTTCTGTAAAAAACAAAACAAGACAAAACACACCACTAGCCACCCAGTGAAGGGTGCAGGAAATTGTACGAAATAATTTCACGGCTCAAGAAGTTCTCAGGAACTTGGAATTCCTAAGATCACCTCAGTTAATATCTGATGACAGTGTCAATGACAGGTGGAAACCAGCTGTCCCTGGGAGGTTAATCAGGACAGGGCTAGACCGCAGGAAATGGCTGAGGCTGATTGTGCCTGGACGACCCCCTGGCCAGTGTTTCCCCCAGAGCCTCAGGGGACTCGGCACCCCATCTCTGCCCCTGTGTCCCCAGGTCACACACTGCTGCATAAGTTCTGCCAAGCCCCAAGGTGCCCTGAGCCAGCTGTCTACTCTGATTGGCGTGGGGGGTGTGGCTGTCATTTCTACCAAACCCTTGCTTAAAATCAACAGGGAAGGTCAGGCAGCAGGGAAGCCTGTTAGTCACAGCGCATCACAAACATGGGGAAGAGGGACATGGACGCTTCAGGATACTTCTGGCGGAGCTTCTGAGCCAGGTGACATGGTATTTTATCAGGTGAGAAAACCTGGGTGTTTTGACATCTCAGCCCTTGGGGAGGCTTGAGGGGTTGTGTCAGCCAATAGCCCCAGGCCAGGAGTGTCCAGCGTAAGCAGCCTCAGTGTACCCAAGTGTGCCGCAGAAATAGTCATTTTCTACAGAAGCTGTTGCATTATTTTCCCAGGGCTGTGGCAATAAATCACCATAAAGCTAGTGGCTTAAAGCGAGAGGAATCCATCTCTCACAGTTCCCGAGGCCCGAATTTCAAACTCCAGGTGTCGGCAGGGCCACGCCCACTGGAGGCCACAGGGAGAACCCCTCCTCACTGCTTCAGCTTGGGGTGGCTGTGGACAGTCCCCGTTTCCTTGCTTGTGGCCACCTCACTCCTGTCTCTGCCTCTGTCATCCCCTGGCCCTCCCCTCTGTGTGTCTTCCGTGTTTCATAAGGACACATGTCACTGGATTTAGGGTCTGTCCTAAAGCAGGATGATCTCATCTCGAGGTCTTTAAATTACATTTGCAAAGACCTTCTTTCCCAATAAGGTCACAGCCACAGGTTCTGCTGGCACACAGACATCTCTTTTTGGGTGTCACCCTTCAACCCACTCAAGGGGTGTTGTGAAAGGCTGAGGGATGTCCAGGTAGCCTGGTGACCCCAGCCAGCATCCAGCGTCGGGAGCTCACTTGGCCATGGAGGGATTCCTGGCTCTACCACGTGCATGGTCTTGAACTAGCTGCACAGCCTTCCTCCACCTTGCTCTCCTTATCTGCGAAATGGCAAGTCCTGGGGGTGCTGTGGGATGACCCGAGGCCGTGTGTGAAAGGGCATGGCGCTGGAGCCCTTCCTCTGTTTAGGTCATGTTACATGCGGGAAGGGGACTTGCCCAGCATCCCTGGGGAGCAGGCCTTGGATTTGGACGTGAGGACTCAGTCCCTAGTCCAGCACTCATGCCAGGAAGCGTGTCTATAGAGGAATCTAGGCTGTGTTCCCACCATCTGTCCATCCATCCATCCATCCATCCATCCATCCATCCGCCAGTCCCCCTGCTCACTCCTCTCTCTCTCACCCTCTCACTGCCTGCCCAGGGTACAGAGAGCTATCCTTCCTCACCAGGAGGAGCCCACACTTAGAGTGAAAGACATATCCAGCCAGAAAACTGCCTCTTTTCTGCCCCTCTAGGCCTGCCCTGGGGACTCTCACGGACGGTGACGGCGAGGAATGCTGGCTTGGGCGGGAGGCTGGGTGTGTGCTGGTGTGGTCCTGGAAATCACTATCACCTCCTCTGGGGCAGATGTAAGGACTGGGCCAAGCCTGGGCTGACCAGCCTGTGGACTCCGGGCGGAGCATGCCAGGCAGCCTCCTGGAGCCAGAGGGGAAGTGTGCAAGATGGTGGCCTGTTGGGTGGTGGTTGCTATGTAAGTCATTTATTCTTTGACTAAACGATGACCAAGGTCCTGCTGAGTGACAGGCTCTGTGCTTAGCCTGGATGACCGAGGCCCTGTCCCTACCCTTCAGGAGTTCAAAGCCTCATCATGGGAGCAGGCTTGTCTTATAAACTGAAATGACAGAACAGTGTGAGAACTGATCATGGGATATGTACAAGTACAGAGTATTTTGAAAGGCTTCATGGAGGAGGGGGCATTTCACCTCGGTCTTGACTGATGAGTAGGAGTTCGCTGATGTGTATTAGGTATCTATATCTATAGCTGCATACCAAATTACCCCAAAACTTAGGTGCACATTTATTTGCACACATTTATTATTTCACAGTTTCTGTGGATCAGGAATGTAGGAGCAGCTTACCTAAGAAGTTTAGGTTTAGGGTTTCTTACAAGGATCTAGTCATGGGTGCCTGAGCTTCAGCCATCTCCGAGTTTGGTTGGAGAGGTCATTCACATGAGCATCCCCACAGGGCTGGCTCATGACTAGCAGCGGGCTTCCCCCGGTGTGGGCCATCTAAGAGAGGGCAAGATGGAAGCCGCAGTCTTTTTATAACCTAGTCACAAAGTGATGTCCCGGTACTTCAGCTGGGTCCTACTCATGAGAAGTGAGTCACTGAGACAAGTCCACTTTCAAGGACATGAATGCCAGGAGGTGGGGACACATGGGACCCTTCAGAGGCTGCCGGCCCCACGGTGGAGGAGTGAGTGGTGGAGAGCGGGCATAGTGACCACAGTGACCTGTCTCCTGCTGCAGGGGCCAGCGTGAGGGTAGGTGTGAAGAGGAATGTTTTCATTCCAGTTTGGGAACTAAGGAGTTAATAACGAAGATCATCATCATCATAGAAGTATCTAGGTTGATTTTTTCCTCTTTTTTTGAGATGAGTCTTACCCTGTCACCCAGGCTGAAGTGCAGTGGCATGATCTCAGCTCACTGCAACCTCTGCCTCCTGGGTTCAAGTGATTCTCCTGCCTCAGCCTCCCGAGTAGCTGGGATTACAGGTGCCCGCCACCACACCCAGCTAATTTTTTGTATTTTTAGTAGAGACGGGGTTTCACCATGTTGGCCAGCTGGTCTCGGACTCTTGACCCCAAGCGGTCTACCTGCCTTTGCCGCCCGCAGTGTTGGGTTTTCCGCCGTGTGCCACCGGGCCCCGCTTTGGGTTTTTTTTTTTTTTTTTTTTTTTTTTTTGGTGTGTGTGTGTGTGTGTGTTTGTGTGTGTACTATGCCAGGCACTGTTCTAATCATTAACATAAAAAGCTCTCATTCAATCCTCCCATGGTTCTCTATGAGGAAGGTCCTATTTAGAGCCCCACTTTATGGATGAAGAAACTGAACTGTGAGGGCGTTAGGCAGGTGATGGAGTGGGCTCCTCAGCCCTGGGCTGCTCTCGGTGCTGGACTCACAGGAGGTGCTCCTTGAGGTCCGGCAGGAGGGTTGGAGGACTTTGGCACAGCCACCCTCAGTGCCTCTGCAGGCACAGCACAGCTGAATGCAGGCCTCTCCAAGGTCACTCCAGATTGGACAGCAGCTGGATTTGTCTGCTGTTTTTCTGTTGTGACGAGGCTGTGACATCCCCAACAGCAAGGGGCACGCATCCTGCATCAACAAACACAGGAAGCCATCCTGCTTGGCCTGAGGACATGCTCTTTGGTCTGGAAACATCCTCTGGTCCTAGTTCTGCAGCTGAGTTGGCTTCCTGGGCAGTGACTGTCGGGCGTGCATCCCCTGGCTAGGACAAGGGGAGGAAGTTTGTTTGAGAAGGCTCCTGGCACTGCCATTGGTGCAGCCTGGAGCTCAGCCTGGCTTTCCTGTGGAAGCCTCTGCACTCCCAGCATCCTCCTGCAGCCCCTGCACCTGTCCATCCTCTGGCTCTGAGAGTAGCCAACGGGAGAGGGAGGAGGCCCCGCACTGTTGGCTGTGTCTTTTTTTTTTTTTGAGATGGAGTTTCACTCTTGTTGCCCGGGCTGGAGTGCAATGGCGTGATCTCAGCTCACCGCAAACTCCAGCTCCTGGGTTCAAGTGATTCTCCTGTCTCAGTTTCCCAAGTAGCTGGGATTACAGGCATGCGCCACTATGCCCAGCTAATTTTGTATTTTTAATAGAGATGGGGCTTCTCTATGTTGGTCAGGCTGGTCTCAAACTCCTCACCTCAGGTGACTCACCCGCCTTGGCCTCCCAAAGTGCTGGGATTACAGGGGTGAGGCACTGTGCCCGGCCCTGCTGTGTCTTTTCCACTTTAGGGAGGCAGTGGGCAGGGAACCTCCCTGGCCACCGGGGCTGTGGAGCGCTGTCCTTCCTTGGGCCCACCATCTGCCTGCTCTCCTCAGCTCCCAAGCAGATCAGAGAAGGTCCTGGTGAGGAAGAGGAGGCTCTTGGTTGGGCACGGCAGCTTCCTGTTTGTATTCTGGGGTCACCTTCCTCAGAGGAGCAGTGCACTTGGAGTCTGAAGACCAGGTTTCTGGCTCCAGCATGCAACATTCTGCTGGGAGACCTTAGCAGGTTCCCCTGCCCAAGTCCCCACTAGCTCAGGGACCGCATGTCCTGATGGGAAGCCCTCCTTCCCATCTGGCCACAAAGCTTCTTGCCTGCCGGGGAGTCACCAGGGCTCCTGTTGGAAGTGTAGATTCTGACTCTGTGGTCTGGGTGGGGCTGAGATTCTGTGTCTCTGCGAAGCTCTGAGGTGGGGCCTCTGGACCCATCTTTGGAGTGTTACGGGATAACGGGATGAGCGCTGGCACAGTGGCACATGGGGACATCTAAGCCTGACCCCTGCCTGTTCCTTTGTTCACCATTTCCAATGCACTTCTTGTGTGCCGGCTGCTGTACCAAGCTCCAGGGGTCCAGGTAGGGGAGCTCCCCCGCTGGTGGGGGTCTCTGGTCAGCTGTCCAGGAGAGCCTGAGTGGTGAGTGCCGAGACGCAGGGGCCTGTGGGAACACCATGGGGTCGCCTAACTACAGTGGGGAAGCAGGGCAGGAGATGGGCGGGGGCTGGTGGACAGCGAGGCTGAGCATGACAGGGCAGGCACCCGCCCTGGCATGTTGGTGGGAAGGCAAGCCCTTGCCCAGGGCAGATGTGTGGGTGTGAGCTGGGCAGAGAGGGGGCAGGGCCATATCCTGGGGCTCTTTATAAACCACACTAGATGCTTAGACTCTGTCCTGCAGGAGGCCAGAGCTCCAGGAGTGTGGGAGGCCAGCAAGGACACTCACCTTGCCTCCTGGATAAGCGGTGGGGCCGCCTGACCCGCCCTCCCAGGGCAGAGCCAGACCTGAATCCAGATCCCCTTCCACCGAGTTCCCACCGGGCGCAGCTCAGTCACAGTCAAATGGACGATGGCTGCATAATGAGAAAGAACTTGGCCCATCCCAGGAGGGGACCACAGGAGGCCAGAAGTAGATGAAGGACATGGAGGAGACTGTCACTCAGCAGGGCCTGGAAGCAAAGAAGCATTGGGTGGGGCTTTGGGTTGGGTCCTGGGTCTGCTGGGTGGTAGAGGCAGGCACAGTTCCAGGCCAGGTGGTGAGGTGGGAATGGAGCAGAAGAGCTGAAGCTCCTCCCCTGCCTGTCTGCGGAGCAGCTGCCCAGCTCTGAGCCCCACTGTTCCAGCCCCGCCAGCCAGTCACAACTTTCCTGCACTCAGCTGTTCCAGGGGTGCGCCTCTGTCCCTCTCTGGTCTGAGGGGTCCTCTAGGGCCAGGGCTTGCCTGACTTCTCACCGGGGTATAGTGCGAGACGCTGTCCACATTAGCGCTCACATAGTTAATCATAATGATAATGCTGGTGCCCTGCGTCAGCTTCCTATCACGAGAGGAACAAATTACCACAAATGCCATGGCTTAAAACAGCATGATTTTGTTATCTTGCAGTTCTGGAGGCCAGAAGTCCCAAATCAGTCTCATTAGGCTACAGTCAGGATGTCAGCAGGGCTGATTGTTTCCAGGGGCTGCAGGGAAGAATCCGATTTCTGGCCTTTCCAGATGCTAGAGGTGGCGCTCCTTGGCTGGTGGCCCTGCCTTCCTGGGACCTCTGCTCATCCTCACTTCTCCTGATCTGACTCTGATGCTCCTGCCTCCCTCTTGTAAATCCCATGGGATTACATTGGGCCCACTGGTCCAGGGTAACCCCCCTGGCTCTAGATCATTGATTTAATTACATCTCTCAAGTCCCTTTTGCCATATAAGGGAACATCTTCACAGGATCTGGAATTAGGATGTGGGTGTCTTTCGGGTCCGGCATTCTGTCCGCCCACATGCTGTGCCAGGTGTGGGCCTAACTCACTCAGTCCTTCTAACAATGCTTTGAGGTTGGTACTCTTAGGGTGTTCATTTTACAGATGAAGAAACTCAGGCACAGCAGGGTCAGGAGATTTGGCCAACTATGCACAGAACCCCTGTCTCCAGAGCCTTACCTTCCACCCTTTGTGTGTTTCCCTGGTCTGAGATGAAGGGAGGCTTGAGAATGGGTCCCAGGAGAACCACCCGGGCCCCCGCCTCCCTGCTCTCCCAGGTCAGTGAGGAGGCAGTGTCTGGTGCTTTCACTGTCTGGGCTTGAGTTCCAGCTTAACTGTAAGTGGTGTAGAAAGGCCACCTACCCTCTGTGAACCTCAATTTCTTCATCTGTGACATGGGTCCACCTGTTTCTCCCTCCTCAGAATTATTATGAACGTTCAGCAGGAGGATGCAGGTCAAGTGCTTTAGGACAGAGTGAGGTGGGTAGCAACTATCAGTAAGTAAAGGTAAGGGGTCACTGCTAGGAAGGCCCTCCCACTGATATGAGGCCTTTGTGCTTTTACTGTGCAGACCAGGAGGCTGCTGCTGACCCTGAGTGAGGATGAGGGTCCTTGGCTCTTGGCTCAGCTAGGAAGGGACCCCCTCTGGGTCTCAGCATGTCCAAGGAAGCCATCCCTGGCCCTGGCTTGCTGGGTGGCCTTGAGCAAGTCTCTTCCCCATCTGTTTTCCATGCTGCCTTGCGTCCTTCCCAACTCTGCTCTCTATGGGGTTGTAAAGCAGGGAGGCCACGAGGCACCCCCTGCCCTGCCCCCTGTGGCTTGGCTGCTAAATGATCAGAGACAGAAGGGAACTGGTCACAGTCAGGCACTGAGGGGCTTGTTATCAGAAGGCTGATACTTGGTGTTATAAGTAAAATTTCAATGCTGCAAAAGAAATGACACTCAAAGGTAAATCCTCTCAGCAAGGCAGTTTACTTCTAGAGAAGGGTGCGGTGTACAGATGGAGCAATGGTAGCTGCACGCTTGGATAAGCGGGGAAGGGGTACTTATGCCTGATGGGGGTCGTCCCTACTGCTGTGTCGTTCCCCTATTGGCTAGGATTAGACCACACAAGCTAGGCTAATCCTGATTGGCTATTTTAAAGAGAGCAGGGATCTGAGCAGGGTGGGTGTTTTGGCGGGAAGAATGGTTATAGGTGGATCAGAGCAGATAGCCAGGGGTGACCTAGGTGACCAGACCAGTGGAGTGCAGCAGGTGACCAGAGCAGGTGACTGGGCTGAGTCACTGAGTCAGGATGGAGCCAGGGCCCGGGGGGAACAGATATGAGCTACTGATTAGAACCGGTGGAGAAGGTTGTTTCCTGGAATTGCGAGGAAGCTAAACTTTAAAATAGAGAATTAAAGAGTAAGAGAGCTGAACATACTGACATGCTGATTCTTTGAAGAGAAACTTGGGGTTCACTATAACGTTGGCAACAGGTTGGCTGGGCAGCTGGAGAGCACGAACAGGGAATTGAAGAATGACCTCCGGCTGCACTGGGGCTCTCATCCCCAGGCTCGCTACCTTTCAGGAGGGCTCCTGAACCTCTGAATAAGATGTACCTCTCAAGTCAATTCCAGGTTCTCACCAGCTCTAACCAGATGCCCAGTAGGGCTCTCAGGGTCAGGCCAGGCCCTGCCCCTCATCTCCTTCTCCATGTCTCTCTCTTTCTGTAAGGTAGTTTCCAGACGGAGGCTTTTTAAGTAAACCTTCTATTATTCTTTTAAAAATGCAGTTGTTTACCGACAGGAACACTGCCCCCAGCGTCTCCTACTGAGGGACACAAAAGAGACTCACCACAGGGCACCTCTCTCCATCCCTCCCTCCAAACATGGACCAGGAATGAAACATCTTTTAGTGGAAAATTGTCCGGGCCAGCAGCTGGCCTGGCCTGGCTCAGCTCTTCCTCACTGTGGCCAGAGAAGGCCTGCGGCCTGCAGACCCCTGGCGCCGGCCTGAGTCCCCATCTGCTGTTCAGCCCGCGGGCGGCCCTGGGGGCAGCTGCTGTCCCCACTTGTCCATTCTGCTGGGACTGCACATTTTCCTCCCAAGTTCAGCCTCCGTGGTAAACAGGAGGCGCAGATTTCTTTCCGTCCTCCGTCCCCCGTCCCCACCTGTGTCGACTCGCCCGGCAGATGTTTTCCCCTTGCCTTTCCTCCCACCGGGCCAGCAAGGTTTTGAATCAGAGGAGGGAAAATGTAATTAAAGAGGGAAGTCAAACATCTTTACCCTTTAAAGGGCACATGTTGGCCAGGCGCAGTAGCTCATGCCTGTAATCGCAGCACTTTGAGAGGCTGTGGCGGGTGGATCACAAGGTCAAGAGATTGAGACCATCGTGGCCAACATGGTGAAACCTTGTCTCTACTAAAAATGTAAAAATTAGCTGGGCGTGGTGGCACGCGCCTGGAGTCCCAGCTATTCAGGAGGCTGAGGCAGGAGAATCACTTAAATTCGGCAGGTGGAGGCTGCAGTGAGCTGAGATCGTGCCATTGCACTCTAGCCTGGTGACAGAGCCAGATTCAATTAAAAAAAGGGCACATGTTGTCCACTTATTCAGTAAGTGTCTTCTGAGTGAAGCACTGAGATTTGATGCAGCCTGGTGGGCCCTGCCCTCAAGGCACTCCCAGTCTGGTGGAAAGGATGAAGAAAAACATGGATGGGGGGCGCTATTGAGTGGCCTCTTGGGCTGGGCAAAGTTGGGGAGTGGGCACTGAGGTAGAGGGGGCCAGGAACTCAGGAGAAGAGCTCCCAGGCAGGGTCTGGGAGGGTAATCATATGTTCCCTAGCAGCAGAAGGAGAGTGCAGAATGGGTTTCCATGCGGGGGACACGTGCCCCAAGCCACAGAAGATCAAGGAAGTGGGGTGTGCGGGGCGGGGGAAGGGAGGAGCTGGACTTAGTGCACAGGGCGAGGGAGGCCAGGTGGACCTAGGGCTGGTGCAGGCCTTGAGTGCAGGCTACTGTGGCCCCTGAAGGACTTTTTTTTTTTTTTTTTTGGAGATACAATCTCTGTTGCCCAGGCTAGAGTGCCGCGGTGTGATCTTGGCTCACTGCAGCCTCCACCTCCCAGGTTCAAGTGATTCTCCTGCCTCAGCCTCCTTGGGTAGCTGGGGCTACAGGTGCGCGCCACCCTTCCTGGCGAATATTTGTATTTTTGGTAGAGATGGGGTTTCACCATGTTGGCCAGGCTGGTCTCGAACTTCTGACCTCAAGTTATATCCTTCCTTCCCTCCCTTCCTTCCTCCCTCCCTCCCTCCCTCCCTGCCTCTCTCTTGTCCTCCCTCCCTCCCTTTATTTCACTCTAATAAGCACCAGTGAGTGTTCATCCAGAAAGAAGGCTGGAACACTGAAGTGACTTAGCACATGGTCCTCCCCGCCCAAGGGAACAGACTCCTGTTTATGGTTTCGGTGCTTTCCCTTTGCTTGCATCTCAATGCAGTCCTGAAAAAGACTTCTAATTTTTATCATTTTTAACTTTGAAAAAGGGTATTATCCTATAAAGTGTTCTAAAATAGGCTTTTGAAAGAACAATATTAGGTTTACAGAAAAATTGAAAAGACAGTACAGAGTTTGTATAATCTTTTAGGACTTTTTTCTCTGAAAATGTTATTGCTATTTTGGAAAACAGTTTGGCATGCCTTGCAAAGTTGAGCCTTCAGAAGCCTCGCTGGGAGGAAGCCAGGAGTTCCTGCCCTAGGTGTGTATGAGGGTGTTTCTGGCGGTGTTGTTCCTAGAATCAAAACATTGAAAATAGTTCAACTCTCATCAACAGAAATAGATCAATAGATGAATACATTGTGGCATGTTTATACATTGGGATATTATAGTGCAGTAAAACTGAGTCACAGCAGACAACAGAGATGAATCTCAGCAATCTAATTTTGAATGAAAATAAAGGGATGTCTGAGATCTTTCCCCTCTTCGGTATGTTGGGAACTCAAAAAAGCTATCCTAGAATCTGGAGCAGATTCAGCTAAAAGCCATCACATTTTGGGAACAGAATGACCAAAGTCAGCAGAACAGAGCGAGTCTCTGCAGGAGAACCACCTGAAGAGGTGGAGGAAGGGCCAAGCCTGACCAGTGAGTCAAGGAGTCCAGAGCTGACTTACCTGCAGAAAGGCAAGGTGTGTCACAGCTGAAGCCGGCTGGGACTGTGTGGCCAAAACCTTGGCCAGGGAAGCTGGCTCCCCTGGGATAGGCCGGCAAAAGAAAGACTCTGAACTTGGCCGTACAAGGACTGCGGTCACTAGAGAGTTGGTCCAGAGTGGGGCAGAGAAAGTTCTCCAAATGCCGCCCAGCTGAACAAACTGTCCCTCAACCCATCCAATTTCCATGCTCACCTAGCAACCCTCATATTTTTCTAAAATAATTTTTATTACAAAACAGTGCATGCTTATAAAAAAATGTATAAACTAGAAAAAAGGAATAAAAATCATCTATGCCTTCACCACTCATGGTTACATTTGGGAGTATTTTATTTCAGCCTTTTCATATACTAATAATTAGATTGTACCCATTACTTTAACTGATATCTTTTATCCAAACGCATTTTCCCATTAAAAACTCTTTGCAATCACCATATTTTTGGAATGTATAATAGTCATTGAGTAAAATCCATCCATCTGTCCATCCACCCACCCACCCATGTACCCGTCCACCCACCCATGCACCCATCCACCTATCCACCCACCCATCCATCCATCCACCCATCCATCTATTTATCCATCTATCTATGTCACATCCCCTTCATATATTCTATATACTATATTCTATACAGAAAATTAAAATATGTCAATGGCTGTTCTCCAAGGGTTGGCTATTTTGGCTGTTTCTAGGGTTTCACTATTGTAAATAATCTTGCCAGGAATAACTTGGTGCATAAATCTTTTTCAATATTCAAGTTATTTCCTTAGAAGACATTCTCCGAAGTGACATTATTAGATCAAAGGGTTTGCATATATTTAAGGCTCACGATATTGCCAGGGTGCTTTCCAAACATATGGCAATGATTTACCCTACTGCAGGCAGCCTGTGATGAAGCCCATTTCACTGTACCCTTACAAGCATTGAGAGTCTAATTTTTAAATAGCTCTGCTAATTTCTGATGATCAATTGAAGGCAATCAGTGGTATCTTAAACAGGAAAGGAGCCATGATGGAGTATTAGGTCCTGAGAAAGCTCTGTCCTTCAGTGAGAGTGGCGATGCTGCTATCTGGTTGATTATTAACCTGTTATCATTTTATGTGTATAAGCCAGGCCCCTGGGCAAGATGGTGACATGGCGTTCCAGGGTCAGCTGCGCTGAGGCCCAGACCCAGATATTTAAAGGCCAAAGGATCCAGGCAGGGATCACTTTGATTTCTCTTGATTGCAATCCTTTCTGGAGAAATGGATTTGATAGAAGGAAGGAAGAATATGAAGGGGTCAGCCACTGGGGAGGGTCATTGTCAACCACATCTATTATACTCCTGTCTCCTTCCCACTAGCAGAGCTGCAGTTTGTTTAGGCAGTTGTGTGGATTCACTGATTTCAGGGAAGGGGAGTCCCAACCCCAAACCCTAGGGGATGAATCACGAATGGACTAAAGCAAGCATAATAATATAACCCCTGCTGGCCATTCATTGGTGACTGTGACTGTGGTCTTGGCCAAAGCAATGTCAGAAAACATTGGCTGTGTGGGACAGACTCGGCTGGCCTCCTGCCTGGGATGCAAATGTAATGCCAGGGGTATGGCAGCCACCTTGTGACTATGTGTTGACGAACGTTAGGACAAGAGCCAACACACCAAGAATGGCGGAACAGAAAAACAGGTAGAGCCTGTGTCCCTGAACAGCTGATTCACTCCTGGGCTGCCTCTTTTCAGACGTCTTGTTATATAGAAAAATAAATCTTCTATTTGTTTGTGCCGCTTGGGTTGGCTTTTTGTTTACTTGCATTTTAATGCATTCCTGGTATTAGTCAGGACAGGTAATGCTAGCTTCTGTAACAAATGCTTCCCATTCTCAGTGGCTAAACACAATAAAGTTTTATTTCTCACATGTATCACACTCTGATGAGGGTCCATGCAATGACTCAGGGATCTAGGCTCCTTACATCTTATGACTTTATCTTTTTCAACACAGGGTCTCTGGGGTTGCCGTGGACACCTATGCACATGATTTTATGGCCAATCCTGTAAATAGTATCCATCACTTTTGTTGACATCTCTTTGGCCAAGTCCCGGGCATATGGCCTCCAGCTCACTGCAAGGGTGGCTGGAAGAGGTAGTCTTCCTGTGTAATCAGGAAGAAGAAATGAGATTAGTGAGCCAGTAGCCAGTCTCCACTATACACTCATTGAAAGGGAAGAATCCCAAAATGAACATGTTTGCATGACAATTTGCCAAAGACCCGTCTGGGAATGGTGTTCCTGATCTGGCGAGCCAGCCTGGCTTAATGTGTAGTGGCTGGGCCTGATGATCATCAGTCTGTCGTCTGCATCTGAGGTTCATTCACCTTGCCAATTTTTCATCCTGTGAAAAATGATATTGACATTTCCCAAGAGTGTGTTTTAAAGGCTAGTAAGACTGTTTTTAAGTTTGTACATCCTTAAGAGATGGATTCCCTGTAGCTTGGTTTGAAATGCACAGGCAGGGTCGAACTTGCCTTGGTCAGGTTGTCTTCCCTTAGATTTATTTTTCATAAACCCATGAACAGCCATGAGCACAGGCTTTGTGCATGACTCTGGGCCATGCTTGGGACCCCGGCATAGGTGCGCTGGGCTGCTGCCTTCCAGGAACTTGCTGACTGGGACATGTATGTTCACACATAAGGGAGACAGTGCAGGAGGGGGCCGGGAAGGATGCTGTGGCCGAGAACCCAAGGTATGTTCCTGCTGGTCAGGGCAGTACTGACCTGAGGTGTGACCTCTCAGAAATTTTGGTGCCATCCATTCATTTCATTGGTCGGTACAGGCAAAATGCTGAGAACGGTGTCTGGCATATGGCACTTTATTTTCATTGGTCCATTTGTTCATTCAGCAAACAGGGAAGGAGCATCTGGTATGTGCCAGGCCCTGGCTAGCCCTGAGGACAGGGAGACAGCCCTCTGTACGGCTGTAAATCTGGCAACCGTGTCTAGCCACAAAGCCCACCAGGCTGACAATGATAGCACAGGGGTGAGGATAGTGCTGTTGATTATGGAAGCATGCAGGAGGGGCGCCTAATGCCTCACTGGGATTAGGGTGGCCTTCCTAGAGGAGGTGGCACCTAAGGAGAGCCTTGAAGGATGAATAGGAGTTGGCCAGGCAGAAACCGTAGATAATTTGCAGAGCTTAGTGCAAAGCAGGAAAAAAGTGCCTCTGAAGATACTAAAATATAAAGCTTTTTCTTTCTTCCAGTCTCTCTCTAGACTTATGGTATTTTAAATTTGCTATTTAATGATGTTCTAAATAAAGAAAATAAAAAATTTAAATTGTTAGCATGCATTTTACCATTCATTCTTTACACTGTGTAATGTCAGTTTTAAACAGAAATATAAGAGCATTTAACTCATACACAGAATCCCTGAAACGGCACATCTTGCATTCTGAATTTCTTGCATTCATATGTATTTCATTCTTACCAGAATAGTGGAGACCCTCAACTGTTTTTGTTTCGCTCTTTGATATAATCACATTCTGCCAACACTCACTGCCTTCGCCTTACTGATGAGTAAGGAAGAATCAAAGGGAAGAAACTGGGGCCACCCTGCTTTTCCCTTCTCTCTGAGTCGTCATTTTCAGCGTGAGTGGTTGGCTAAGGCGGAGAAGTGACACAGTGTGAAAGGATAAGATAAAGGCTCCTTGGTTATTCGCATTTCTTAGAACGCCATTGTTTTTCTTCTAAAATTGAAGCGGGATCTGGTTTGAAGGGGAAGCGTGGCCTCTTGGGTCCGTCCCTGTCCTGCTCACGCAGCATGTCCTTGTGTTCAGGGCGAGTCTCACTCAATTCCCATCCCGGGCTTACCAGAATTCCATGCTCACCAAGCGACAAGAAACAGAGGATACAAGTTCAAAGACGAAATTAAGAATTTCAAGATGGAGACAGCGGAACAGTAAACCACGCCTGGGTCCCTCCTGAGCACAGGGCCCCACGTGCAGGGTGCATGTGTTAGGGAAGCCCTGCAGTGAGCCCGAGACGGCAGAAACCCAGGCCGCCACGGATCCTGAACGCGCCTCCTCTGCTCCCACGCATGCTTGACCCATCTGGAGTTCACTCACAAAACGCACTTTGAATATGAAATTACTAAGGATTGCAAGATTGCAATGGGAGAGCGTGAAACTGAGAGCACCGCCCTTCCAAGTGGGGCCCCGGGCGACTGCACAGGTCACGTCTGTGGCCGGGTGGAAAGATACATCATGGAGAGACTGCATGAAGGCCCAGTACCCGCCCATGTCCTGTGTCTCCCCTTGTCATTTATAGGGTGTGGGGCTCCCTGTACCCCACTCTTTCCTACTCCCCCTCCCCTTGTCCCCACCCGCTCTATCACTGCTCTTCCATAGCTCCAGGCCCCCAGAGCTAAATGCTTGGCTTTGGGGGTGCCGGGCCCTGTGCAAATGGGCCTGGCAGTGGGGCTGCCCCAGGATCACCGTGGTAGGCGGGGCCACCTGCCTGTGGCTGCCACCCACTCCGGGCTGCAGGAAGTCCTTGCCAACAGAGGGCTGGGGGAGCCCGACTGGAGCAGGGGCCTCTCTTATGACTGACACCAAGGCTGTCCACAGTGGCCAGGGGAGCCCAGCATGGCCCTGCCACACCCCACGCAGCCTCCTGATTGGCTCCTGCCTCTCAGCCAGGGAAGCCTTTTGGAAGCACACCTTGGGTGGTTTGGGCCATCAGCCTTGGCTGGTGTGACAAGTCCCAGTGGCCAGCCCTTGTTCACCTCTCCAGCCTCATCATCGGAGTCTCTTTCTAACTGTCTGATGTGGTCCAGTCCCTCCAGAGGAAGCATCGTGGTGTGTGCTACCAGGATCGGCAGGTCCCGTGGTGGTATGCTGTAAACAGTGGTTTTGAGGGAACACAGAACGGCTCAGGTACCGGCAGCCAGACCCCGACTCTCAGTTCTGCTGAAGCCATGGGAAGCCAGGGGTGCTGAGGCAGCCCTCGTGCAGAGACATAGCGTGCCAGCACGTCCGGAAGGGAAGCAGGGATGGGAGAGGCGTCGGGGACAGAGACTCATTTCTGGCCGAGCACCTGGCTCATCTCGTCCTCTGCCTTTCGTCTGAACTGACCGTAACTGGTCGTCTTAGTTCCCTTGTTGAGCTGGGCTGCACAGGGGCTCAGAAGACCTGGAGCACATCTTGTCACCCTGGTTCAAGCAGGGTATTTCTGGCAATTTAATTGTGGCTGCTGTGCTCCTGGCATGGGAAGGAAGGCAGGAAGGACCTGGAGGAAGTCGGATCAGGAGGGAAGCTCTGGCCGTGTGACTTTCCCGACCATGCCCGCTTAGGAACAGGCTGCTCCTGGCAGCTCAGCTGTGCTGCTCCCATCTACATCTAGCTTGGGGCGGAAGCTGGCTTATCTGGGAGGGGAAGCTTCTTGTTAGACTCAAGGGACCAAAGTGCATTTGCAGAAGAGCCATCGAGATCTGTGTAACTGTCAAGGTCTGTGTAGCCACTGAGTTCTGTGTAAAGATGGGGCTGGTTTGGAGTCCAGCAGACCCAGACAACAGCACCTCTGCCCCACCCAAGGTGGTGTGATGGTCCTTGGAAATAACTTCAAGGCCAGGTCCAACTTGGTGCAGGACACACAACACATGATCCATGAATGGTGGTGTGCACCCGTCTCTTCCTTCCTTAATAAAGACATCTCAAGGTGGAAAGGGAATAGCTCTGGGCAATACAGGGGGGAGTGGAGGGTCTTCAGGGCCTCCAGCCAGCATGGAAATCCACAGACCTGCGGGGACACCAGCAGGAAGGAATTTGGGTGGGGATGGTCTTTAAAAACTGCACAGAACAGAGTGGTGACTGACGACTCTCCTAATACTTAAGAAGGGGAAAAGGATCAGCTTCGAAATCTAAGACAATGAATTATAGTATCTTTGATGGAATTCAAACTCTGCCTGAATTCTGGGACACATAATGAAACGATTAGTAAAGAAAGCTGAGATTATGGAGAAGTTCAGTGTGTTTGTTATTACTTTGTTTGCTTGTTTATTTATTTACAGGGCTGAGCAGAGGGTTGGTGTCTAATCCATGCTCCTAAAAGCGAACGGGCTGTAGTTCAAAGTGATACCATTTTTCTTCTGATGGTAGGGTTGCTATGGGCATCCTAGGAATGTGTCCTGTGCACAGGCTATTTTAGCATCTGGCAGGGCATCTGAGAATTCTTGAAATCTTCATGAGCCACAGAGTGAAAATACAAACTGAATGTTGGCCAGTTAAGGTATTATTGGGTTTGGTTGTTTGACCAGCAGTGAATCTGGTAAACCCATGCAATTGCCAATATTTGGTTTAATTTACAAAAACGTCTGTTTCATATGATCCACCTACTATTTATTGGACTAGGGAACTGCCTACTTCACTTCTAACACAAGAGTTCTGTATTGCTGTGAAAGTGTTGTTAGGAGGAATCTGAACTTCGGCTGCCACAGGGCCTGGCGAAACAGGCTCTGATTCTGGGGTCAGGAGGCCCTAGGTTCAAATCCTGACCCTGCCACCCCCAAGATTCAGGAAGGAGCATGGGAAGTGTGGTGCCTGCCCACTGGGGGTTCCTGCCCTCCTCTCTGCTGAGGGTCTTTGGCCTGTAACCCGGTCTCCATTGTACCTGGTGTGAAGTGTTGAGTGGGGATGAGGCGGGAATGTGTAGGGTCAGAGCTGGAGGAGCAGGAAGGGGCAGAGCACTGGGTCTAGGATCCAGGGAGGACCTGGGGTAGGGTTGGGACGGGGGATAAGGTCACATCATGGAGAGGTGCCAGGCAGGGGCCGAGAGCTGAGCAGTGCTGGAGGTGAAATGGAGACAGTGGGTGAGGCTGGACACATAACCCAGGGTACCCACCTCTCTCTTTAGTTAGTTATGACCACATGCTGCGAACCCAGCCATCCTCCACCTCAGTGGCCTCCAACTGCAAGTCTTCATCCTCCAGATGGAGGGTCTGCAGGCCAGCCACAGCGCTGGGCTGGACAGCTGTTTTGGGCAGCGTGCGGGGCTTGTTCTGGGTCCAGGATGAAGGGGCAGTGGCCAGCTGGGGCCTGCTTCCCTCAAGGTGGGGGTCAGAGCTTCCCAAGCTGTGAGTGAAACCGGGCCTTGGCCTTTAAGGCCTGCGTCAGAACTGGTGCCCTATCACTTCTGCTAAACCCACTGACCAAAGCAAGCCCAATACAAATGAGGCAGGAAAGTGCATGCGCCCTAGGGGGGCGGAGGAATGGGAGTGAATGAATGATCACTGCAGGACAATCCAGTCCGCCACCACGTTCAAGACCTGCACAGAGTCAGCAGGCACTAGAGCAGTGCCCAAGCCTGCCGAGGACTTCTCTTTACAGGGCCAGGGACACACTGCAGGTGGCTGCACGGAGGCACTCTTCGGCTGTCAGTATTTCTAGCGATAAGAATGGCAGCTCCCATTCTGCCTCCGCTGTGTGCTGCTTACACTGCTGCCAGGCTTCAAATCAGCCCCAAATGGACATTACCACTGTACTTTCCAGTAGAGGATACTGACTTGTAGAGTGATTGGTGGCTTATGCTGGCCCACGGGTATTCCGCACGGTATTCTGAGGCAGAATGAGGACTCCAAAGCAGTCCCCGGTGTGCCCCGAGCTCTGTGTGCTCCGCCCTGCACCCATCTTCAAGGCTTGTGACCCTAGCTGCAGGACACCCTCAGACCTGGCTACCAACAGGCTGCAGAGAGACATCTGGGGGGCAGACAGAGCTCCTTTTCTCCCCCAGCTATAAAATATAGTCCTGCATCTACTTGGTTGCCTTGAGGCACGGCCAGCAGTGGCAATCATTGTTTACAAAACTGGATGAAAATCCTCTTTAGTCTGCTAAAACGGCTGGCTCTGGGATCACATGGCAATTTGGGGTTCTTCACCATGAAATGTGTCACTCTGAGGACGTCACACTGGCCCACTGAGAGGCAGGAGGTGAAGCCATCGCTGTTTGTCTGGGTTTCTTTCTGCCATGAGCACAGTTGTGTTGCTGGTTGCCTCGGCCCTGGAAATATTCTTAATTCCACAGCTTACTACCATGGACACTGCCAGGACCCTGTAATAACACGGACCCCACCACCACCTCTGCTGGGACCACTTGCCATTCACAGTGGTTGATCTTGCTGGGATCGGTGGCCCCAGCACGATGCTTCTGCATGCATGTCCCAGAGACTCCTGAATCCGAGCGTTGGGTGGTCCTACCATGCCAGCCACCCCTTGAAATGACCTTGGAGAATGCTGTCTCAGGGTCTCTGAGCAGGACATTTGTATGCATGAGGAATCTGATGATCGCATTCTCTTGGGGCTATAAAAAGGCCTTCGTGCAAGGCCAGTAAAACTCAGGAATCAATATTCTAAGAGGTCCTGAGTGTTAGAAAATGAGGCGCTGTTTGTTTCAGGTTTGCCTCCAGAATTAGATAAATTAACGTAATGAAGTCTCTCAACTCATTTACATACACTGCTGATTTGATTTTAGGGAGAAACGCTGGAAAAGGCAGCCCTGTGGATATACGAGACAGGGTTTGACTTATTTTCTGAGCTGTTCGTGTCTGCAGTTTTCGATCTCTCTCACGGAAGCTGCTGGTGCCATGCTTTTTAGAGCAAACTGAGTATCTTCAGCCTGCACACACATGAGCCAGTGCCCTGAGAAAGGGTGTGGGTGTCTTGTGAATTTGGGGGACACTCTGTGATTCTGGAAGCATCTGACTCAGCAAGTGATCCCAGGAAGGTGGCTCGACCCTTAGAAATTCTATCCTGCTTCACGTCCTAATAAGCATCACATGCAGGAGGCTTCTGTCCCGGGCCGGCCCGTAGCCCACCAACCCCGAGGAGGCTGGTGCCCAGGCCTGGGAATGGCACTGGGGGTAGGCTTCCCTGGCCTCCAGCAGCACTCACTCAGCTTCTGGCTTCTGTGGAGCAGACTCCAGGATCTGGAGGATGCAGGCAGAGAAGTGACCCCACACCCCACCCATCTTCATGTTGCGTTAAGCCCATAGTCTGATCACCCAAAGCTCGGATGCTGGTGCATGAAGCACTTTGCTGCTTTGACAGCGTCCCAGACACAGCTTGGGACTGAGGTGGCCACTGCAGTTTGGAAAGAGCCAGGGCTGTGACAGGTACTCTGGACCCGCTCCACCCCAGCCCAACTGGTATTCAGATCCACTCACTCTCATTGACCAGCCCTGGGGGTCGCGGCTCCATGCTGAACTTGAAGCCAAGTCTCGATCTTGGAGGAGGTCGTTAAATTCCCCTCACATTGACCAAGGGCCAGGCTGCATCCTTGGGAAACAAGATTTTCCCATTAAAAATCAGTCTTTTCACTTGGTATATGGAGATAGGGCTCTAGAAGCTGTGTGTGTGTGTTTGTGTGTGTGTGTGTGTGTGTGTGTGTGTGTGTTGGTGGGGAATTTAAAGTAAGGTTGGGAAACAGCAGGAATTGAGGAGGTGGAAGCGATGGAAAACACTCAGCATTCCTCCACTGTCGGAAAGGAGGGGGTGAGACTGAAAACCCACTGTCAGAGCCTTTGACCGTAGCCCCTTCCATCTCCTGGTGGATCCCTTGAGCACTGCTGCCCACTTGAGTTAAATGGACTTCTCAGTGCTCGTGGGCCTGGCTTGCACGTTACCACCTGCAGGCCCTGGCTCTCGGGGGTGCACAGGAAGGCCTAGGCGTGCCCTTGTCATCACCAGTGTTTGGGTTCCTCCCGCTGACCCAGGAGCCTACCTCTGCACAACCTCCTGGGAATGCGTGTGACCTTGAGGCGCGTCTGTGTACAGTGGGGCTGCCCCTCTCCTGCCCTTGTCCCATTCCAGGCAGGAGATTTAGCCAAACCCTGGAATTACTCTTTGCACTTCTCAAGAGAGTTCTCGGCTGGCACTGAACAATGGGAATGTGCAGAAATGTGTCATCAATTTTGCTAACTTCAAAATCCCCCAGGTCAGGTGTCAAATGTCATGGAAGCAGTAAAATCAGCCAGGTATGACTGGCTGCCCCAAATGTGGGCATCTTTAAAGAGAGGCCTGGTTAGGGTGTGCAGGGTCGTGCTGTGCCTCGTCATCACTGCCCTTATGTGACACCTCCTCCTCCTCTCTAGACTCTTCACCTGTGCAGGGATGCCCAAGTGGCCGGGACGGTGTCCGGACTGCTTGTCACACTGCCTGGGTTTGACTCCTGGCCCAGCTTTGACGTCTTTGTGACTCCAGGCAGGAAACCTAATTGCTTTTGGCTTCTGTTCCCTCCACTGCAAAATGGGGATAAAGTGGTTCTCACCTCACAGGATTGAGGGATAAATGTGCTAATGCAGTTACAGGGTTTCGCATGAAACCTGGCACATAATGAGCTTTAATCCATGTTAGGTGCCAGGGATGTGGCTGGCAGCTGCATCGTTGTCAGTCTCCCCAAATCCTATCTCACCTCAGGGTTTGCTGTTCATCTGAGGCCAGGATAGGATGGACTAGCTCTGGCCAGAAGAGTGAGCTGCCCGAAAGCCATTCTCAGGCGCTCCTGGAACTCCCTGCAAGGCCTGCCTGGGTTATGGATACAGGCTCAGGTAACAGACTCCCTGGGCCTGAATCCCAGCTCTGTGACTTATTAGCTTGGAACAGCGCTTTGCATAAATTAAGCACTCTATGTTTGTGGGTTGCTGTTATGGAGCTCTGAAAATGGGCAAATCCTGGCAGCCTAGGGGGGGTGGGGGGAGGCGGGCCCTGAACACAGTCACTGTTTCGGCTCATGCCTCACAAGCTGCTGAGGTCTCCTGACTACGGAGCACAAGGTGGAGGCCCCCAAGGGTCTCCAGCAGTGGGAGGGAGGGCGACCCTGACCCTTTTCAATTGGTGTCCTAGGTAATTCCTGCCATCACACCTTGGGCTTGCTGCCCCACTCCCAGACAAACTAAACTACCTGGAGCTCCTCATGTTTTCTGTTCTGCTGTCTCCTTTCCTAGACACCTGGTGAACAGCCTCATCTGTTCATGCAAATACTCTGGCCGCATGAGGCTTCCCTTTGGGCGCTACACAGGGTGAATCTGTGAATCCCCCCCTTCTCTGGGCCACCTGGCCCTAGCTCAGCTCTCCCCACCAGACTGAGAGCAGCCAGAGGGCTGCTGGAACTGGGCCAACTCCTCCTCAAGTCTTGGGTGTGGTGCTCAGCACCAGTGACCCCGACAGACATGGTGCGAGAAGATGCATGAAATATACATGTGACCACAGTACATCACAGATGCTGATCTATGTGTCTGCCCTGGGCTGTGAGTCCCCAAAGGGCAGAGACCCACTTCCCTGTACCTTGGAGTCCCCACATCTTCTGACAGAAGGCAGGGGCTAAGAGATGCTGGTGAAAATGGACTCGAATGGTTGACAAAGGTTTGAGGGTTGCTGGACACGGGGTGTGCCTCGGCAGAGAGGCGGAGGGGACAGCGGCAGTCCCGCCTGCGCGGTCGGATGTGTGTTCACTCCTACAGAAGCCCAATCACCAAGGGGGTGCTGGGGTTGACATTCCTGAAGGAAACCAGAGATTGTTTTACAAAAGTACCCTTTCAAAAATAGCAGCTGTTTTTACTTCGCTTCTGCAAGGCGACGGAGTACAGCTTCCTGATTTGGAAAGAAATGTCTGTGCCGCCTGGGGAAGGAGGAGCTGGGCACTGGGTGGCTCTGCCCAGGGGCCCCTCGTGTCTTTGGGGGAGTCCTGGGGGGTCATGTTGGTGCTGGACATCCAATTCAATGTGCAGCCCTGGCAGTGTGCAGTGACCAGTGATGCGTGGAACACTTAAAAAAAATCTATTCTGACCACATCCTCTGATTCTCACATCTGGAAACTGGAAGAGAAACAGGCCCCTTTTTAACTGTTAGGTTTCCCTGGTCAGAAATGACTCATCTCGTTCTTTCTGGAGACTTGGAAGTTAGAATTTATGGAAGGATGAATGCAGCGCTGCAGACTTTGGGGGCTCCTCAAGAGGGAATGTCATGGTTCCCAGAGAGTAACTTTGTTGGTGACAGGGCCATGTGGTTCCTCTCTCCTCAGTGAGAGAAGACTTGGGAACCCCTTTCCTCCCTTCCTTCCTCCTTCCCTCCCTTCCTTCCTCCTTCCCTCCCTTCCTTTCTCCTCCCCTCCCGCTCCCTTCCCTCCCACTGGATAACCTAGGCTAGGTTAGCTCTATGCTCTCACAAGCAGAGGTGTGAGTCCCAATCCTGTTACTTCCTAGCCATGAGGTCTTGGTCCAGGGATAACTTACTCCCCCGGCCTCATTTCCTTTATCTGTAAAATGGGAATGACAAGCATCCTGGCCTGATAGGGTGCTTGCCAGGAGGGCACAAACACAGGCCTAGAAATTGCTCATTTCACCTCCCCGCAGCCCCGTGGGATGGTTACTCTGATTTTCCCCATGGGGAGAATGAGGCTCAGTCGGTAACGCTGGGGAAGAACTGTGGGGGCCTCCATCTGTCTCCGCAGCCCCAGGTCTTCACTGCCCTCCTGAAGCCAGCATGTGGTCTCTCCATGACAGGTGGGAACGGCCGCCCCCAGCAGCCCAGGATGCACTTAGGGTTGCGCGGCCCTGCAAGGAGCTGGAAGGGAACCCTCTTCTTGGCTGTGCTCTTGACAGGCGCGATTGTGAGCACAGGTTCGAGTCTGCCCTTCCTTCTAGATGCGCAGGCACCAAGCTCCGTGTGGTCAGCGGAGCTCCTCTGTGAGCAGGGGGCTGGAGTGGATATATTTCCTTCTCTTTTCTGCATCTTCCAAAACTTCCACCTCAGGCTACACTACATTTGTGGTTAGAAAAACAAAAACGATAAATGTCATTTAGAAAAAAAATAGCACTCGCCAAGCACTTTTGCTTTCTTATCTCGTTTGGGACTCACAGAGGTCTTGGCGTGAGGCTGCTGGGACTTTGGTGGGGGCTTCAGGCCACCACGTAGTGGGTGGGAGCCCCTGGACTGCAGAAGCTGGGTGCAGGGCTGGCAGAGGGCAGAGGGCGGCCTTCCCCAGCTCGGGGAGGATCCACAGAGACCCGAGCCTGCAGGGACCAGGAGGCACCCATGCCCTAGCAGGAAGTCGGGAGGGAAGCTCAGCCTTTGTGTCTGCTCTGTAGTCGGCTCCATCTCTCCACTGTTTTTCTGGAATTATCCCCACCCCCTGCCACTTTGTCTTTAGAGACACTGCCTGATCCCATCCCTACTTCTGTTGGGGCTGCTGAGGATTCAACCTCAACTCCTTGGTCAGAGGGTAGGACACCTGACCTCACTCTTTTGCTCCTGTGGACATGTTGACCCCCAAGGCATTTTGAATGTCAGCATTTTAATCAGAATTACCCAACAGTGATGAGTTTTCATCTAGAAAGTATCAGAATTCCAGCGGGGACCCCATTAAGCCGATGTAATCCCTCTATCAATTTTCTATACAGTGCAGTTAAGCCATTCCTGACGTTTCCATTTCCATTTGGCTGAAATTATTTTCATAGGGATCAATTTTTTTTTTGCATTTAGAATCTTACAGCAGAGATTTGCTTCTTAAATCACTTTTTGTCCTCATCAAACTTTGGTAATTGCAGCTTCTACCATCACGAGCAGCCACAGGTTCCCCCCAGGACAGTTTTCCTGGGCGAAGTCATCACAGGTGTTGTCTGAGTTAATGCATCAGGAAATAGCAATTTCTGTAAGGCAGGGAGATGGCAGGGGAGAAAGAGTGGAGGAGGGGCAGAGGGAAAGAGCAGGAGTCCAGACGGGGACAGGGAGGAGGACAGAGGGGTCCCTGGGCAGAAACGGGGTGGCCACTGGCTGGGAGGATGGTGGGGTGAAGGTCAAAGCACCCACTTGGCCACCGTCTTGGTCAAAGACTGCCCTCCTCCCCCGGTTCCGGTCTGGGGCATACTAGCCGGCATCAATGGGGCGGTGTGTTGTGGCTAGGCACATGGGATAGAAGATGAGACTAAGGGCCCACAGGCCAGCACGTTCCTGCTGCAGGAGCAGAGCCTGTCCCCATAGGAAGGTCAAAGAGCAGAATATGAGGGATCAAGAGACAGAAGGGTGGCCCCAGGCATCGGTCACTTCAGACCCTGGATCCAGAGGCCCCCCTTTTTGGCTGAGGTAACTGATTTGGGTGTTTTTTTCATTTGCAGCCAAACACCTCATCCCAAATATCCCCCAGCTGTATGGTCTTAGGGCTGTGGCACCTGCCTGGCTCACATGTTGTTCTGATGTCCCCAGATGTCTGGCAGGACCCCCTTCTCTTCGCTGCCCCTTCTGCTCAGGGTAGACGCACCGGGCATCCACGTGCCATTCCTTCTTCAGATGACTACTGCATGCCCCCCATGTTTGAGACGGCGTGCTGGGGATGGGGCGGGGGGCATTCGGGACAGACTTCTGAAATCTCAGTAAGCCTCAGTCGGTGTCTCTGAAAATAGGTGCAATCACAACTGATGAATGTGGCTGTTGTGACGACAGCAGAGCTCACACTGGCACAGTGCATGACCCCCGATGGCAGGGGACACTGCTAACTCCTTATGTTGGTCCTGGGGGAGGAGGCTTAAGGTGGCTTAGATGGTCTTATTGCTCTCAGAGGTCAGTCAAGGAGGTAGAGACATGAGACTGGCCCCCAGGGGGGAATCTCTGAGTCAAGAAAGCGGAGAGGGGTCAGCACGTAGGGAGAAACAGGCTGATCATGCGATCTGCCAGCCTGAGACAGTGGGTGGGCGGTGGGTAGGCAGCCTGTGGGACAGGCCCTTCCTGGCTCCCTGTGGGCCTGGCTTGGTGCTCAGACACCACTCCACATGCTGTGTCTGTGTCTCGGATGCATGTTGGAAGCCAAATCCTCGGAAATGGGCTGGCGCCCATTTTGTTTGGTGCTTTCAGCCAGTGCATGTCAGACTTTGTTGTTTACGAGTCCAGAACGATGCCTTCTGCGGCACTCTGGGCCTGGTTCTGACTGAGATGTGTGCCGGAAACAGCATGGGCTGCCCAGCAAGGCTGAGCCTGCCCTGGCCCTCTGGCATTCCATGCAGCATTGCACAGGCCTGTGGGGCCCATGTCACATGCCGGGGCACCTGCCGTGGGAGGTGATGTGCAGCTGAAGTGCGTGTTGGGATCTGGGAGTCGGGGAGCTGGGACAGGTGTTCCGTGAACCAGTCAGTGAATACGGAAACATGATCTTATATTTGGAAAACCAAGAAAATTCTATTGTTGTCATAAAACAGAAAGACAAAGCTTGAAAAATTGCCCAGGCTGCAGAGAGGTGTAAATGATGGTGCTTTCTCATGGTTAGAGGAGGGTGGCAGAAACACAGCTGGGGTGGGACATACCGCTGTTGAAGGATGTCACTCCTCAAAGCTCCAGTCTGCTTCACCTGGATCAGCCCTGACCTGATGCAGGAAGGATCTCATGCCATATCCTCAGGCACCAGAGTTGGAATCTTGTGTCAGAAGTGTTCCTCCTTCTGCTAGTAAGATTGTAAGCAGCGCTTGTGTCTCAAAGATCCTCCACTAAACCAACACAAATACTAACCATCTGCTGAGAATGCTTGTGCCCATCAGCGTTCAAATGCATTTATACATGTCCTCTCAGGGGGTCCTCCCAACCTGCAGGGACAGGTACTGTTTTGATTCTCATTTCACAGAAGGGGCAACTGAGGCAGAGAGGCAGCACCATGGGCTGAGGCATCTCAGCTATGAGAGGAAGCGCCTGTCTGAATGCGGGCAGTGTGGCCGAGAGTCTGCGCTGGTGAGTACTCACCACCCGCTCCCCAGTGAAAGGTCCACAGTCAGTGGTGACGGAGGGCAGTGCCTGACTGGCCCCTGCGCTGCTCGCTTTTCAACCACGAGATGGGAAGGGGACCCTGGCTGACACTCTGAACCCAGAAGCTTGCTGCGGGCGCGGAGCTGGCAGTGTTTTTCTAGCTGCACTTCCTTTCTGGTTTCTCTCAGACCCTTCCGTGCTGGCCTTTCAATCTATTTGTTTTCTTTTTCATGGAAAGACGCTTCCTGTTGAGGAAAGTGAGGCAGGGGGCGACTTGTCTGAGGTCACACGGCTCGTGACCGCCAAGAGGAGCTGGGATCAGACGGTGGCCAGTGCCTTCCCAGCTCCAGGTCACATAAATGGGTGGCCCTACAGAAGTAGCTTTTGAGGGATGCATATTGAAGATGCAATGGAATGGGGAGGGAGGAGGAGAGAAAGAACAAGAGAGAGGGAAGGGGACTCTGGTTTTTCTGTTCTAGAGTGAAATAGAAACTCTGTAGACCTTGCATCTGTGTTGCCTATTCTTGTTGAGGTCCCAGCTTTGGGGAAGTCAGTCAGGCAAGCAGGCTGGCTCAGGATGAGTAGGTGAAGGGCTAGCAAAGGAACAGAGCCCAGCGAGGGACCAAAGGCGGCCCAGCCAGCCTCTGCACCCTTCCTGCCTCTGTGCCTTGCTGACAGGGGAATGGGGGCACAGACAGAACCTTGGGCATCCTGAGGAGGGGTGGCAGAGCAGGCGGTTTCATGTGGGACATTCAAAGGGGGCCGTCCACCGTGAGCTACTGAGATCGGCTCCTGCCCACACTGGCAGTGGTTAACATGGGCGCCTTGGGGCCAGGTGGCCTGGGTTTGAAACCTGGCTTATTCACTGGCTGTGAGATCTCGGGTAAGTTCCTTACCCTCTCTGTGCCTCAGTTTCCCCTGGCGAGAAGTAATGACCTCATAGAGCTGTTGTCAGGTTAAATGAGATAGGTTAGGATTATTATAATATTAATAATAATTATTATTAGGATTAATATTATCAGTAGCTTTAATTATAGCTGTCAGTTATATACCTGGATGGTTTCAGCCTTGTTTCTGAGTTAATGCATTGGAGACATGTGACAATCAAAAACACTTGCAAATTGTATGCATGTGATTCCCTGCTGGAGCGCTGCGTGATGGTAGGGAGGACTGAGTGACGAGAAGCGCACAGTCACAGTCAATCCTAGCCCTACTGCTTGCTACTAGGTGGCCTTCAGCAGTCACCCCCAACACTGTCCGAATCCAGAGGGCGGGAATGTACTGGTTAGAAATGCTTTTCACGTTGAGTGTGGTGGCTCAGACTTATAATCCCAGCACTTTGGGAGGCCAAGGAAGGCGGATCACTGGAGACCAGGAGTTTGAGACCAGCCTGGCCAACATGGTAAAACTCCGTCTCCACTAAAAATACAAAAATTAGCTGGGTAGCTAATTAGTGGTGGCATGCGCCTCAGTCCCGGCTACTAGGGAGGCTGAAGTTGGAGAATCACTTGAGCCCAGAAGGTGGAGGTTGCAGTAAGCTGGGATCACGTCACTGCACTTCACTTGGTGACAGAGAGAGACGCCGTCTAAAAAAACAGCCCTGTTTTTCCCTGGGGGGTAACAGAACACTCAGCTGGCATAGGTGCGAAGAGTTTATTTTAAATCATTTGCCTAGTGAGAAATCCAGAGCAGTGGGTCTGGGGTTCTTGCAATGGCCCCTCAGGTCTTCCCCACAGGGCTCAGATCCTTCTTTCCCCCGCCCCCCATTTTTAGCATGTTGGGTCTGTCCTCATGCTGCCTCATGGCCTCAAAATGACTGCTCTACTTCCAGCCTCTCATCTAAGTTCCAGTTAGAAGAATAAGCAACGTTGCTCAGGAAGGGGGCCTTCCCTAGGGCCTTTGGGTTACATCTTCTTGACCAGAATCATGGTGGATGATCACCCCAACTTCAACAAGTTCTGGGCAATGGACCCTCTAGAGTCTTTAGCAGAGGAAGGCCAGGGGAAGGCGGTTGTGGTTGCCTTCCAGGCAGCAAATCCACAGGGCTCGCCATGGGGCCTTGGGGAGGAAATACAGAAACTGCTTACCCTCGGGTCTGACATAGATTAAGTACCCAAAGAAGTGAACGCTTTATCTTTATTAGCGAAGTCAGGTAAGGAATGAATTTAAAAAGGGAAGGATTAATATCTTACAGTGCAAACTGGTCCTTAATAAATGAATTTCCTTCTTGTTCTTCACTTGGCTTCCATTAGCCTGGTTGGGTTGCCCTCATGTCCCCCCATCTTGGACAAAGCTTCCACTGAAGTCACCAGTGCGGGGGCCAGTCTGAGAACCCCTACCCCACCCATGGACTCGCTGTGCAGACTGGGGGCTTTGTGCTGTCTGGGGAAACTTGGCTATGCCCACCAGTTACAAAACAACTGGAGAGTGTGTTCAGCCAGAGCAGCGCTGTATTGCCCTCAGTCCCAGCAGCCAGAGGCCTGGTTAACCCTCCTCTTCCTGCTCTGCCCAGACTCAATTGATGATTTCGCTGCTGAGGCCCTGAGATGTGCACCTTAGCCTCCGGACTTCTCCAGAAAGATACGGCTCTGTTCTGTGTCACTTTATTGTCCACTGTGTTTTAAAAATGTGCTCCTCTGGATAAAATGCAGAATTCATAATACTTTATTAACTAGAACACCCTGGGTGTTTACTGCAATAACGTGTCCTTTGGGCCTCTGCTTGTTTACTGGCCAGGGATAGATTATGCAGGCTCAGGAGGTTAAGGAAGAAAAATTCATTAATTTCACAGCCAACCACAGGTCTCATCTCACAGCCAGCAGCTCACCCCCAGCTGGTCTCAGCAGCTAATGAGCGTGAACCTCAAATGGAAGTCATTCCTCCCAGACTTTAAGGGAGACAGATCTCAAGGTGTTTGGGAACCAGGAGGGGATGGATTGTTAATGAGGAACAGCCTCGAGGACTAATTAAACTTGCTTGCCGCTTCCTGGGTCTGGAGGACCGTGGGACAGAGGTGAGGCTGGGTGCAGAGTGCCGGCCGCTGATCTATGGGTCTCCCGATGAATGGAAGCCAACGATGGCAGCTTTTGATTTACCCTTGGATAGAAGGGAGGAGGGTGAGTTGAATAACAACCCCTTGGAAAGTGGGAATTAAACAGATCTTTCTGCCCAGCCTCCTCTGCTTTATGGACCCTCCAGGGCCCTTGCCAACAAATCACGTGATCTTGCTGCAGGCTATCAGCCAGGATGAAATAGATGGGATGGGCTGGGTTTTGATGGCTGCCTTGGGTGATGCTTTGACCAGGAGTACCATCAATCTTGAAATTTTCAGAAAATTGTATGAATTTTATGGGGGGAGGAGACTAGCTATATTTGTGAGTTGGAAAGCCTTATAAATTAAAATCGTGGTTCCTGGTCATATTTTTGAAGTTCTCTGTGGCGTGTTACATCAATCCTTAAGGAATGTCTAACATTTATTTGAGCACTTCCTATGCCTCAGGCACAGGAGGTCTTTTCATAGATGGGTCCCATGTATTAATCCTCCCTACAATTCTATGAAAGAGGAACTGTTACCTTTCTCACATTGACGATGCAGAAACAAAGGCTTCAAGAAGCTGTCAGTCACCTGGGGCTGCATCATTAAGTATTGGGCAAGAGACCAGAACTCCTGTCACTCTGCATCCACTCTGGAATAAATGGCCAGGCAGGTGAGACCAACTGGCTTTGGGCGGGCGGTAAGGACATGTGGGGTCGGGTGTCCCCCTCTCCAGACCTCACACTTTCACCATGTGAAATGAGGGCTGGCCCTCCAGATCACTGAGACTTTTAGAGGTCGGATATTCTGTGTCTTGAAGACTGTGGTAGTTAAGTTTTTTTTTTTCTTTGAGACAGAGTCTCGCTCTGTCACCTGGGCTGGAGTGCAGTGGTGAGCTCTCAGCTCACTGCAACCTTCCTCTCCCAGGTTCAAACGATTCTCATGCCTCAGTCTCCTGAGTAGCTGGGATTACAGGCCTGCATCACCAGGCCTGGCTAATTTTTGTGTTTTTAGCAGAGATGGGGTTTCACCATGTTGGCCAGGGTAGTGTTGAACTCCTGGCTTCATGTGATCCTCCTGCCTTGGCCTCCCAAAGTCCTGTGATTACAGGCGTGTGCCACCATGCCCCCGATGGTTAAGTTTATATTTTAATGTGGTCAGGTCACAGACTGCCCAGGTATTTGGCTAAGCATTATTTCTGGGGATGTCTGTGGGTGTTTCTGGCTGAGCTTAGCACTGGAATCAGTGGCCTCAGTGACTGCCCTCACCAGTGTGAGTGGGTATCAGCCGATCAGTTGAAGAACTGAGTAGAACAGAAAGGCAGAGGAAGGGCTGGGGTGGTGGTTCACACTGTAATCCCAGCACTTTTGGAGGCAGGCAGATCACCTGAGTTCGGGAGTTCAAGACCAGCCTGGCCAACATGGCAAAATCCCATCTCTACTAAAAATAGAAAAATTAGCTGAGTGTAGTGGTGTGCACCTGTAATCCCAGCTACTTGGGAGGCTGAAGGAGGAGAATCCCTTGAACCTGGGAGGTGGAGGTTGCAGTGAGCTGAGATAGTGCCCCTGCACCCCAGCCCGGGCAACAGAGGGAGGTTGTTTTAAAAAAAAAAAGAAAGGCAGATGAAGGAAGGAATGTAAACTGTGTTTGCACATCCTCCATGTTTGTACGTTGAAGGGTCTTGAAGGTTGAAGGCCTATTGAGGGGTGGAGACTTTGGGGTGATTAAGTTGTGAGGGTGGAAGCCTTGTGCTGGGATTAGTGACCTTACAAAAAGAGACAGGGGAGAGCTCTCTTTCTCTCTCTCTCTCTAGCATGTGAGGACATAGAAAGGGGTCATTAGTGAACCAGGAAATGGGCCCTCGCCAGGAACCAAATTGGTTGGCACCATGATGTTGGACTCCCTAGCCTCCAGAATGCTGAGAAGTAAATACTTATGATTTAGCCACCCAGTCTGTGGTATTTTGTTGTGGCAGCTGGAGCTGACTAACACAGGCAGAGCATCCCAGGTGTCTGAGGTTAGCAGCTGTTGACGCGTAGAGGTGGAGGTGAATGCCACAGGCATGGGGGTGCGGAGCGGTGGAGGGTGGGGTCTTTATGGTTAGTTTCGTGGATCAGTTTCACCAGGGAATGGCACCAGGTTGTTAAATCAAACATGAATCTAGGTGTTGCTGCAAAGATATTTTGTAGATGTAAACATGTACAATCAGTTGGCTTTAAGTAAAGGAAATTATGCTTGATAATGTGGGCGGATCTCATTCAATCAGCAGAGGGCCTTAAGAGCAAAACCGGAGGTTTCCTGAAGAAGAAATTTTGCTGCAAGATTGTAGCATTAACTCCTACCTGGCCTTCCAGCCTGCTGGCCTGCCCTACAGATTTCAGAGTCTTTACTGCATTATCAGCACGCCTGCTCAAGATTCCAGCCTACTAGCCTATCCTAGAAATTTTGTTCTTGCTAGCCCCCACAAGCATATGGGCCAATTCCTTAAAATAAATCTCTGTGCCATGGTGAGCAGGTCTATGCAAACCTATTCCCAAAGGCCAAGGTTGCTGAGAGGCTGAAGAAAGAGCCTGACAAATCCAATTTCTCAGAAAGACACATTTAATAGGGCCTTAGGAAAAGAAATGATGTCTCAGATGGCTGAGAGACAGTGGACTCCTGCACCCACCCTCCGGAAAATATCCCTCCTATAGCAAGCTTTTAGAGTCAAACATGTACAGCTGGTCATGCCTCAGACTGTCTTGCAAAACTCTTGTCCACTGGGGAGGTTAGACAGTATCTTTATGAGGGCCTGTCTATGCTCTGGGCATTGTTTAAAGACCTTGCTGCCGTGGAACACCTTGGGCTGCAGGAGTCAAACATCAATCATCATGATGGTTTTGCTGCAATCTCCCTCTCTCTCGCTCTGTCAATGTATAGGTGTTTAGATCTCTAATTAGTTCTATTTCTTTGGGGACACCAAGAGCACCTGCTACAGTCCACCTCTTGCTCTGCTTAGATCTTCCCGGGCCTCGCGCTGTTTGTTTTATCTGTCACTGATTCTTCAAGGTGGTGGCTGGTCCCAGTTCCTTTAAAACAAAGTTTAAACAGGAGGCTTTCCAAAGGCTCCATCCTGCTTCCTGATCTACCACAGGTACTTCCAGCACTGCGGAACCTGCCAGATCACTGGCCCACATAGCAGAACCACTTAGCCCACAGCCTAAACCTGCTGCAGAGTCCTCTCTCACTCTGGGACCCACTCACACTGGCAGCCTTCTGCACCACCCAGTAAATGTGCTAGAACGCTATTCCCAGATGTGGGATGTCTCCAGATTCTAGGAAGGCCTAGCAAGTATTGTGCCTCTATCTTTTTTTTTTTGCAAGGCACAACAGGTAGCTTTTGAACTGGTAGCTTCACAGATGTGCCAGGCCCCTGACTCTTTGTGGGGTTTATATCCCACCCCTGCTGCACATGATAATTCCAGGGTACTCCTGGAGCAGACAATAATAAATCAGTCTCTGGTGAGCAGAGGAAGCCCTGCAGGAATGAAATGCAGTTGGAAGTCGGCCAGTATGCACCACAGGGGTATGGGTGAGGGGATACGGTTGGAACATTGACATCACCTGCCACAGACATCTGACCTCTCCTACAATCAATGGGCTCAGGTTTAGGTCTGCAGAGCAGATGAGAGAGCACAAGTCTCCATGGCAGTGGCTGGCAGCAGCCTTCTGCTCACCGGCTCTTGGTCTTTTTGGTTTTAGAATGTGAGCAGGACCCTCGTTGGCTCCCATCTGTCCTGTCCTCAGGAGTGCAGTGATCTATTAGCCCTCCCCACAGGTCTCTGTGGGTCGAAGCCTCCTGTTTGCCGTCCCATCCTTGCTGCCTGCTGTTAATACATCATCCTACTTATGGTTAAGTGCTGCCAGCTGGCTTTTGTGATTCATGAATCCAAGCATTTCCACTGATGCTGGCGAACCTAGTTCTATCACAGCACCCCTACCATCCACCCTGGCCTATGGGAGGCTTCCACTACCGACCCTCTCGGGAATGAAGCACATCTTGCACTATTGCTTTAGTGACGGCAGGTTCTTACATCTTACATAATTAATTGAGTCTAGCGTACTCACCTCTGGGAGCCTTGTAACCCGTTTCTAGACTCTCCGCCAAGCTAGTTCCCACATCTCCTCCCCAGTTTTTCCCAAGCCTCAAGCAGCCGTCCCAGCAGGTTATTAAGACCATCTCTGGGTGTCTGTACCATGATGTTAGATCCCAAGTCATGGACGGTGCCCCACATTGATAAACTCCTTTTTCCAGAATTACACTTACCCCCTCCTGGCCCAGTGCCTTCATGATCTACTCCTAGACATATCCTCCTTGTTCACGGTAGTTCATTCTGCCAGGTCCTACACCACCACGGCGAGATAGTCCTCTCCTCCCAGAGTGGGTCGGGGCTCCCCAGTTGAACCCCTGAGTGAGCCTTGGCCTTCATTATCAGATTAGAAGCCGTGAGGGGAGGAGGCGTCTACTGATAAAGGCAAGGATCACTGCACAAGCCACCTGAGTCAAATGAGGCTCTGCATGGTCTCCTTGCAGATGGGGGTAAAGAGGAAGGCACTACTTCTTCTGTCCCCAACAGTTCAGGGCCATATGCAGGATTAAGTTCCTCCCTCCCATGTGTCCCAACGCTAGGTTTCTAGGACCCACTTCTTCCTTATTATGGCCTTGGCTTTAGCATAGGAAGCTTGCTGGGGCCATGAATCCAGCCTCCTCTGTAACTCTGCCACTCCACCATCAGCTTCTTCGTCTGATTTTCAACACAGCCTGCCCCTGGCTGTGCAGGTGAGGATAGCTCTAATGCTGTTCTGGAGGACACCTAACTTTTGCACTATGCCCTGAGTTGCTGGATGGCTGGCCTGAGCCTATCATTTTCTTCTTTCAGGATTTTGATAGCAGTCAGTGACAGCTGGCAATCCTTATATTGTCATTGCCCCGTGGCGCTCTGGAGCTAGAGCCATTGTGCTAGAGGTATTGTACCAGCCAGTGCATCTCGTCCCACACACACCCTATGCCAACTCAGCGTGGTGAGTGTCTCAGTCACTGTGATGCCCAGCACACCAGGGGTCACCTGACTACCCCCACAGTGGCACCCTCTTGCCATCATTCTGGCAAAAGATCCAATTTCAGGACCACTTCTTACATAAATTGTCTTGGATTGGGATCCCCTGAAAGAAGACCCTTGTAACTAGTGGGTTTTTTTTTTTTTTTTTGAGATGCCATTAGGTAACTTCAGTAGGCAGGTGAGGAAGGAAAGGTAAAGAAGTCAGTATAAGGTGTATTATCAAGTTTCTAGCTGTGGGCAACTGAGCTCACACTGAAGAGCTCTGAGCATCAATATGGAACCCAGCTCAGAGTTACCACAGCCCAGGGGTGTGGGAGCTGGGGTATTGATCCTCCATGTCTCATCATTCCTGGCTTGAGGGCTGCCTCTGCAGACTTATTCTTTAGCCCTTCTGTCACATATAGTCCATGAGCTAAGTGAGTCCTTATAGCAGCAAGAAGTCCTCAGACAGAGTTGTAGGTTTGCAGTGAGCAGCCTTTGACATCCAGAGAAGAATGCTGAGGCACCCAGGTGGGTGGCTGAGTGCATCTGCTGCAGGGCCCACTGCTGGGGAGCTGCCCATTCTGACCTGGGACAGCCCAGGTTGCAGGAAAGCTCTTTCTCAAGATCCCAAACCAGTGTCTGTGGTAGGCTGTATATGATCTCTCAAAGATACCAGGTCCTAATCCCCGGAACCTGTAAATGTTACCTTATGGAAAAGTCTTTGCAGATATGATTAGGTGAAGCATCTCATTTATAGGGGGGAGGTTATCCTGGATTATCTGAGTGTGTCCTTGTAAGCGACAGGGGGAGGTTTGAAGACAGAAGAAGAAGGCATTGTGGCCATAGAGGCGGAGGCTAGAGCCGGGCAGTCACAAGCCCTGGATGCCTGCAGCCCCAGAAGCCAGAAGAGGCTGGGAATTTTCTCCCCTAGAGCCTCTGGAGGGTGTGCAGCCCTGATGACACCGTGATTTTGGCTCAACGATACCCATTTTGGCTTTCTGACCTCCAGAACTCTGAGAAAATACATTAGTGTTGCTTTAAGCCACCGAGTGTGTGGTATTTGTTACAGCAGCCACAAGAAACTTATACAGTGTTTCAGGATTTCACTCCATGGCTCCCAGCTCCCTTCCTCCCCGAGGACAGCCCTCCCCACATTTGTAGAAATGCCCAGTGCTTCCTGTATCTTTTTGCTTGCAGGCAAAGCGGAATGCAAGTTTGTCTCTACCTGTAGTCCCAGACCTCAGGAAAGACCCCAATATCAGTGAGGTCTGATCAATACCCCATCAGAGCTTCGTCCTCCCAGAAGAAGTCAAGAAGAACCCACAGACTGTGACCATCGTACCTGTGCGTGTCCTGCCAACCTCTGTTCATGCCGCTCAAGGTTCCATAGACTCTTGGAGAAGCTGTGTTGCCAACCTGAACTGATTTTGTCTGCTAACACATAGTGGGTTCTGGGAGGTGAGTGGATCCATCTTGCTCACTAGGCTGTCCCATGCTTAATTCTGGCACCGTCTCCTAGGGTATCTGTCATCCCCAACATATCTCGGTCTTGCTCATAGAGATGGGGACACACAGAAAGGATTCTGGCTTCTCTGCCCATCTGCATTCCCTCTTTCCCACAAAAGGAGAAGCTGCTGAATTGGTTGGAAGAGCCTGGCCTTCTCTGGATCATGTTTTACTAGCAGGCACAGTCATTCTCTCGAAAGATGATACATGTTTGCAGCCATGCTCAGCTCTACCTGCAGCCAGGAGGGTTGGCCACCCAGCCATCCTTCTTCTTGGGCCTGGGTGGGTGAGTGGACTCAGCATCTGTTCCACCATCTGAACCACTCTCCACGGGAGGGAGTGCACTGCAGGAATCCTCTTCCAGGCCTCAAGCCCACGCGTTAGCTCGGCTTTCCCAAGAAGCTTTGCACCAGGGGCTGCTGGGTGCTTGCCCAGCTGTGGAGAAGACGCATACTGTATTTCACATTTGGCAACAAGAATCCTTGCCGGTGAATCCTCATATGTGTTGTTTTTGGCAGAAACCTGAGGAGATGAGTGGGAGATTTTAGACTGAATACCCTACCCTTGAAATTTAAGAGGCCACTAGGAGAGCTGGGAGGTAACTGAGAGCAAATGCTCAGTGCACGGCAGCAACTACGGCCACCTCTGTTATGAGGATCGCTTCCACCATTCAGTAAATAGCTGTGGAATTGGAGGAATGAATGACAGCTGCAGACGAGCATACTTCCTGTCTGAAAGTTTGTCGGGCCTGTAAGGTGCCTGTTCTCCAGTAAATTTTCAGGGGCAAGAGGAAGAAGAAGGGACATTAGTCTTGGACCAACAAAGACCAGAGAAGGGGAGATTACACCTTGGAGAGGAGTTTGTATTTTTTAATTTTTATTTTTTTGAGATGGAGTGTCACTCTGTCACCCAGGCTGGAGTGCAGTGGCACAATCTCAGCTCACTGTAACCTCCGCCTCCCGGCTTCAACTGATTCTTGTGCCTCAGCTTCCCGAGTAGCTGGGATTAAAGGCACATGCCACCACGCCCTGCTAATTGTTTTGTATTTTTAGTAGAGATGGGGTTTCGCCATGTTGGTCAGGCTGATCTCAAATTCCTGATCTCAGTGATCCACCTGCCTCGGCCTCTCAAAGTGCTGGGATTACAGGCATGAGCCACTGCGCCCGGCCAGAAGTTTGTATTTTCAGTCTTATCTGGGCTTCCTGATGGTTGTAGCTGGTGCCAGGTTGGCTTCATGGGCTTCTGACCTTGGAAGGTGAGCTAACATGCACTCCTCCGCATTGCTTGGGTGCCCTGTGGGTCTTCATGTGGCTGAGCATAGGGATTTGAAGGAACAATGAGGGAGAAATGAAGGTGTTGCAACGAACAACAGCCAGAGCTGCATTAGGCCTCCTCCCAGAGTGTGAAAGCTCAATCTGAATCAATGCCAGCCCAAACCAAGCCTGAGTTTGCCATGTGTTGAGATTCACTCGGGGTGGCTGGCAAAATATTAGGGAAATATTAGGGAAAGTTATAGATTAGTCTCAAACCTTTTGGAAGGCCAGAAGGTTTTATTGGGACAGGCTGAGGGTAGCCAGTTTATTTACATTAGCCTAGGGAAAAGATAGAGATGATAAGAGGCTTTCCCCGTTAAGTCTGTTTACCCCACATTGCTTTGTCTGCACTATAACCGTTTGCTCATGTAAACTTTGTGCTGAAGGTCCTCTCAGGAGGCGATCAAAGGGGAATTACCTGTTAATAGTGTTTACTCTGGGCCCAGAACCTAAAACTTTTATCATTTGTAAAACCACTCTTTTAACCATGTTAATTATCCACAAGCATGTTAACTTAGAACCTCTGTTATGAAATCTTTACTGAATAAATGTAAAGATGTACCAGGGTCTTCGTTGATTGGCTGCATTTGTCCTCTGAAAGCAGTTGATGACCATCCCTAGCCCACTTGAATCACTGAAACAGTCGTGAGAGGGCATTTATTCATCTACCGTTGAGTCAGGGTCTGCAGGACAGAGCTCTGCAGGTGGTGATCAACATCTCTGCTATGACCCTTTATATGTGGAAGACTATCTCTCTGCCCACCTCTGGCTGGGCCAGCCCCCAGCATTGAGTCTTTACCACTGGTCAGTCCTCACCTGAGGTCCCAGAATGCCTAGGAGCTGAGGCCAGAGGTGTCAGGACCAGTGCTTGTCATTCACTTTCAAAGAGTAATCACAGACCACTGGTTCTCCAAGGGTCTAAGGCCTGGCTGAATCAGGCCAAAGTTTTTACCTTGATCAGCCAGGAACCTGATGACCAGAACCTTAATACAAACCATCTGGGCATCTTGTTGAAATGCAGATTCTGATACTGTAGGTCTGAGGCCTGATGCTATTTCTAACAAGCTCCCAAGTGGTACTGATGTAGCCGGACTATAGACCACACTTTGAATAGGATGAATCTGGAGACACTGAATTTACTAGTTGAGTATTTATTGTGCTCAACTTCAGGCCACTTTCTGTAAAGCTTAAACAAATCTCAAGATTCTACATTTCCGTCATGTGAAATGCTGTTTTCATGATTTTGTTGCTGCTAAGATTTCTGCATTTGAAACTTCATAGGGAAATATCTTATCTTCATTTTGCCTAGAACAGAAAATCCACTGGAGTCGCTTTCCTGGAGACAACACCTGCTCTTGACTCTCATCTCTCGAGGCTGAAAATTTTGAGTGGATTTGACAATGTCTCCTTCTGCAGATTCTCTAGGACTTCTCTTAAAGAATCAACATCAAAGCCATCCTGGTTGCGCATTTAAATAGAAGGCACTAGAGAACTGGATAAGACAATGCCATTTCCTTCTGTTTGGCTGTGTGCCAGTGCAGTTGATTTAGCAAAGAGTTCAATGCCTTTACACCCAATCCCATACCCTGTGTACCTTGCTTTGATGGCAAACACCACTGGGCTCCCAGGCTTCTGCTGCTAGAGCCTGAGCTTTTCCCTGGCCTCTGAGCATTTTAGGGATGGGGATCACGTATACCCATCTCTGCAACTCTGGTGCCTGGCTCACTAGTTGCCTAATAAATGTGTGGATTAAATGTATACCTCTCAAAGAGCTGTTTTTTTAATCTCCCTGCTTGAGATGAGAGACTTGCCCATGGCCTCATGGCCAGAAATAGAAAAGGCCAATTCCTCATGGCTTTTCTGAACCAAGTCTACAACCTCATGCAGGAGGGGCCTGGAGGCTGTCTTGTCCAACCCCTCAGTGAGTTGCCAAACTGAGGCCGGATAGGGACAATGACTTGACCCAGGCTCTATAGTAAGTCTGAGAACAGCTGGACCTGAGGCTGGCTGCTGCCATGTTGTAGGTCTCTGCCTCTTCCACCTTTGAGATTCTGTTTGTTTTACTACCAGCTCCCCCTGCCAAAAAGATAGCTCTAAGATATCTAAAGAGAGAAAGGGGGCTGACCCTGTGAATTTTGTTGCTTGCGTGGTTTAGGATGCCCAGCTTCTGTCCCAAGACCTCCTGTGGGTATACTACCTGAGATTCACAGAGTGTATGTGCCATTTATCTTGGAGCAATAATGAGACCCAGTAACTTTTTAGTTTTATTTTTCATTTGAGGATGCAATGTGATGCATAAGAAATGACCCAAACTTTAAAAAACATTTATCTTGGGAACTGGCAATTCCATTTTTAGGAATCTCTTTTGCAGAAATTTGTATACACATGCATAGAGATTTATGTATAAGGATATTTGTTGCAGTTTGTTGGAAACATATGTCCATCGGTAGGGAGGGTGTTTAAAGAAATGATAGCAAATCCATCCTCCTGAATGTTCCACAGTCATTGAAAAGAACGAGGAAGAGCTTTTTATGTACCAACTTGGAGGGATGTTCAGGATACATTATTAAGTAAAAAAAAGTGAATCACAGAAAAATATGCATAGGAGAACACTGTTCATGTTTTAAGAAAATTATTTATATGTATCTAGATATATAGGAAAGATCAGAGGGGATACACAAAACTGTAAAGGGTGCTTCCTCTGGGGAAGGAGTAGATGGTTGGGGGCAAGGTAAAGACAGGCTTCTAATTTTAATTAGTTATGTTAGAATTCTGAACAAAAAAATCAATACAAATGGTTGTCATATATTAATATACTATCATTGCTTTGATTTAAGAAGATTTGGCCAGGCGTGGTAGCTCACACCTGTAATCCCAGCACTTTGGGAGGCTGAGACAGGTGAATCACAAAGTTAGGAGTTTGAGACCAGCCTGTCCAATATGGTGAAACCCCATCTCTACTAAAAATACAAAAATTAGCCAGACATGGTGCCTGTAGTTACAGCTACTCAGGAGGCTGAGGCAGGAGAATTGCTTGAACCTTGGAGGCAGAGGTTGCAGTGAGTTGAGATCATGCCACTGCACTCCAGCCTGGGTAACAGAGCAAGACTCAGAAAAAATGAAAAGAAAAGAAAATGTATAGAGAGAAGCACACAAACAAGGGCTTTGGTATCATTCCAACCTATGTATGATCCTTGCTTTTGTTATCTTTTGCAATAAAAACAAATTATCCCAAAACCTAGGTGCATAAAATCACACACATTTATTACCTCCCAGTTGCTATGGGTCAAGAACCAGGGTTCTCTGACTCAGGGCCTCCCACAAGGTTGGAATTAAGATGTTGGCTGGGGCTGTGGTCTCATCTGAAGGCTCTGCTGGGAAGGATCCTATTCCAAGGCCACTCATGTCGTTGTCAGCAAGATTTGGTTCTGCACAGGCTGTGGTAGTAAAAGCCTCAGTTCCTCTGTGGCCATTAGCCAGAGGCCACTCTCAGTTCTTGCCACACAGTGCTCTCCATGGGACAGCTCACAACATGGCTTCCCTCAGAGGGAGCGAGCACTTGGACAGAGGGAAAGGAAACAAGATGGACAGCAGTCTTCTGGGACTGAATCTCAGAAATGATGACCCATTACTCTTGCCACATTCAATTTATCAGAAAGTGTCACTAAGTCTTGGCCACACTCATGGGGAAGAGATTCTACTTGGAGGTGGGGATCATTGATAGCCAACACTGCCTGCCGCAACTCTAGTCTCTTGTAGTCACAAGCTGTATGACATTGGGCTTGCCACTTAAAATCTCCAGGTCCCAGTTACTTCATCTGTAAAATGAGCTGATAACAGCTGTCTCATGAGGTCATAGTGAGGACCATACACAACAGCCATGACAGATCTATGGCTTAAACATTTTTCATGATTGTCTCTACAAGTTAGAAATCTATCCATGCAAACCCTGCCTCTCCAGAAACTCACTTTTGGGGAATTCTCCAGATAAACTATGTTTATGTCAAGGAACCTGGAATAAAGTGCTCTCTATTTAAAGGCTGCCAACACAGGAGCAGGCAGGATCAGCTGCAGTGTTAATAATTGTGATGTGAGCATGACGGCACCATAGATTATGGAACGCTTGGAGAAAATGGGGCCTTTTACAGCGGGTCTCAGTCATTAGCAAAATTCTGCATTCAAAATTAGTCAGAAAAGGTAATTAGTGTCAAGGAGTGATTGCAGCCACATCATTAGCGTGACGGATGTTGGTGTGGGCTATGCTAATGACTTATGGAATTTTCATTCGGGAGACAATCGGAGCAATTTGGTGGTCAGCAGACAGTCTTGGAATCAATCACCATGATAGTCAATAATTTATCATTTCTATTTAAAGTCTGAAATCTGCATCAGCTTAAACAGAAGTGAGCCCTGATGGAGAAAGGTTGGCACCCAGGAAAATCCCGAGGCCTGGTGCAGTCTATTTAAATGGTATCTGTTGTCTCCCTGCTGCAGAGCAAACAGGAAAGTTGTCTGAAGAATTTGCTTCCAATTCCCTCATGGAGCGGAAGCAGCCACATGTTACTGGCTGCTGGGAAATCTGGAGTTACATGTGAAACTAGATTGAGCTTTACAAGTTCATCTCTGGGAACTAGACTGAAGGGTCCTCCCTCTCAGTGATCTCTGAATGTTATCCTTGGTAACTGTAAGGTGGGGCGGGGTTAGCTCCCATTCCCTGGGAGGATACTGACTTAGAGGGCCCAAGTATTTCTAAAGGATACCCAGCTAGGAAGTGACAGTGGGGGCTCTGACCTTGGTCTTGCGTAGTGTCCATTCAGTGTGAATAATATCGTTGATAAGAATAATAACAATAGCAATAGTTTTGTTTGTTTGTTTGTTTGTTTTGAGACAAGGCCTCTGATATGATTTGGCTGTGTCCTTACCCAGGTCTCATGTTGAATTTCCATGTGTTGTGGAAGGGACCCAGTGGTAGGTCATTGAATCATGGGGGCAGGTCTTTCCCATGCTGTTCTTGTGATAGTGAAGAAGTCTCACGAGATCTGATGGTTTAAAAAATGGGAGGTTCCTTGCACAAGCTCTCTACTCTTGTCTGTTGCCATGTGAGACGTACCTTTCGTCTTCCGCCATGACTGTGAGGCCTCCCCAGCCATGTGGACTGTAAATCCATTAAACCTCTTTCTTCTGTAAATTGCCCAGTCTTGGGTATGTCTTTATCAGCAGCTTAAAAATGGACTGATACAGCCTCACTGTCACTCAGGCTGGAATGCAGTGGTGCGATCTCAGCTCACTGTAGCCTCAATGTTTTGGAGTCAAGCGATCCTCTCACCTCAGCCTCCCGAGTAGCGGAGACTACAGGTGCGCACCCCCATACCGGGCTAAGCCATAGTTGTTGAGTGGTTATTGTGGGCCTGGCATTTGCCCAGCATTTCACATGTTATTTCAATTTGATCTTTACAGATGGAGGCTTAGAAGGGTGGAGCAAATTGCCCAGGGTCACACAGCAAGGAATTACAAGGCTGATCTTCAGTCTCAGATCCTGGTCTGCTAAGTACCGTGTTATTGAGCTGCTGGGTGCAGGAAATTGATGCTAAATTCTTCTTACCTCAGCTAACTCATCTATAAAATATGAATAATAATGTGCTCCCTGTACAATTTCGGGAATTAGTTGCTTGGTAAGCTGTTATGCAGGGTGCCTAAAACCTGAAGGAAGGGAGCTATGATCCTGGTAACTGGAGCACACGGCCAGCCCCTGAGGGCACCCACCTCCACCAGCGCCCTTCTCAGTCCCGCGGAGTCCTGCCCAGCTGCTCTTGACAGAGTCTCATGTGCCCAGCACTCCATTTCCAACTTGTATCAAATTTGGTCTCTAGATGCTGCCAGATTGTGATTCTGCTAGCTCTTGAGTCCTCTATCCAAAACTTCCAGTGGCACCGCACTTCCTTCAGTATTAAACCCAGCCTTCTCAGAGTAGCATTCAAGACCTCCTGACCCCACTCCCTTGCACAATCTAGCTCCAAAATGTCTCTAGAAAATTCTTTTCTGCAGGTGCACACTGCCCATTCAGATTCCTCCTTCTTCCCTACCACCTTCTCTTCCCTCCCTATCATTGTCACCGTAGTTGTCTTTTTCATGACAATGACAATAGGCCCTCATGGCAGCATCTCAAACCTTCCAAGTTCCCAGGAAAGTGTCCCCGTTCCTGCCCTGTCCCTGTCCGCAGGTAGGCACTCTCAATACTTTTCCCGGACGTTCTCAAAGATTGAGGCTGCTCAGATATGCACTGGCATCACTTCCGTGCCCAGGAAGCCTCAGAGCTATGGGTGAGGTTGAAGGCAGCCTTCCCTGGAGAGAGGGTGAGCTCCCTGCATAGCTCCATCCTCCCAGCCCCATGTAGTGGCCACGTGGTCCAGATTTAAAGCATTTCCTTTGTTCTTTTCTCTGTGTCTCATATCACAAGGCAGGCTGAAGGCAGGCTGCGAGTCATCATTTTTGGCTCAAATATGATGGTCACCAAACTTCCATCCTGGGGCTGTCAGACTTTCAGGGAAAAGGAAAATCCTTGAAATCTCATGCACAGATTTTAAAGAGAGGGCTCCTAGCTTTCCTAAGATCCTCAGGAGTCCATGACTGAGAAAGGGAGCCCTGGCTGACTCAGGCTGCTGGAGGGGCGACCTGAGAGATTCCCCACAACTACCCCTCCCCAGAATGCTGAGATTGGAAACCAGTGCCTGGAGGGAAAAGAACTCTGCAGTCAGTTTGCTGCCTGGATGTTGGTTTTGCAGGAAATTCTGGGCCTCAGGAAGTAAGAGCTAACATTGAGTTCTAGAATGTTCCAGGTAGCGTTGAAAGCATTTTACGCAAAGAAACTCATTTATTCCTCCTCACAACCCTAGGACTAGGCACTGGTATTAGCCCTTCATTATAGCTGGGAAAATAGTTCCAGGGAGCTTAAACAATTTCCCTAGGTCTAGTGGCTAAAAAATCGGGGAGCCAGATTCCAATGCAGATAACTGGGCCCCAGGACCCACGTGCTCAACTAGACCATGTCTGTGGCCTCCAGCCTTGAAAGTGAACCCAACTGCCCACTGACCCAGGGGTGACCCAGACCCTCTCTGATGCCAACTGGAGACAGGAGCCCCAGGGATCTCCACGCAGGTATGATTTATCTTTCTACTTTGCTTGGGGTGGTTTTGCCATGCAAAAGAGTTTTATTTCAGTGTAATCAAATGTAATAGTCTTTTTTCTTATTGCTTCTGGCAAGAAAGTTTTCCCCACACTCAGGTTGAATAAGCCTTTCCCTGTGGTTTTCTCTTGCACCTATAGGGTTTCCATTTTTATATGTAAATGTCTGGCCTATTTTAGATTTTACCCCAGTGTGTGATGTGAGCTCTAGAGCTGACTTTTTCGCATGGCTGTCCAATTATCTCAAGCCCATTTATTAAAAAGAAATCATTTCTTCACGCAGATTTGTAAAGCCGCCTTTCTCATATAATAACTTTCCAGATGCAGTTGGATCTATTTCTGTACTTTCTTTCGGTCCCATTGGTCTGTCTGTTTATTCATGTGCCAATACCAAACTCCTAATTATAGGCTTCACAGTATGTGTTAATGTCTGGTAGTGCTGGCCCCATATGGCTCTTCTTTTACTTGGTTCTCCTGGCTAGCTTTGCTTTTTTGTTCATTCAAAAAACTTCATAATCAACTTGCTGAGCTCCAGGAGAAAAACCTGGTGGTATTTAAAAAATCACAATTGTATTCAATCTGTAAATTAAGTTAGGTAGAACTGATCTCTTTATGGTTTTGGTCCTTTTGTTAAGAACATGGTGTGTTTCTTCAGCCAAAATATAATTTTGAGGGGAAAAATAAGTTTCCAGAAGATATTAACACACACAGAATGATTACCATTTAAGTGAACTTTTAAAAACACATACGAGTCCGTATAGCTATAGATTCGTATATTTGTGGTAAACAGACTGAAATCAGGATGTGAATGACCCGTGCATTTCAGGGCAGGATTTACTTCCGGGGAAGAGGGAAATAATGAAAAAGGGGTGACTTTAGCTGGTTTTAAACCATTTAGAGAGAGAGAGAGATTGATTTTAAGCAACGATGGCAAATGCTTGGTCTTGGTGGAGGATAGTCTGTTATGTTATTTTTCTACACTTTTCTCTGTTTGAAGTATTTCATAATTAAAAACAAAAGAAAAAAGCAAAGAGTTGTTTCCACTGCTCAAGGGTGCTCCCCAGAAAATAGCACATTTTAATTTCCTTTTATGTGGTTCTGGAGAAGTCATCTGTTGGAGGGGCCTCTGTCAGGGGAAGCTGGCAGTTCTTTCCGCGGAAAGAAATTCTATTAAGACTTTGCAGCCATCTCGGCAGCTGGAGCAGGAAGATTTCCTTTCTTTAAATGGGCATCCTTAGCACCAGCCTCCTTTAACTGCTAAGGATGTGAGTTTTGGGGTTTAATGAAATCTCACAATCTCCTGAACTTGTGATCGGAAGGGTTTTGCAGTATTAAAAACCTGTTTCTCAATATGTTGTAAACATCTCATTTCTCACTCTGTATCCACCCTCACTCAAGATTTAAAATCACCAGAGGGAAGAAAAACCAACAACTTCCAAATGGAAGAGGGAATCATTTCTCCTCCTGGCTACACAAACGGTCTTACGAGAGCCTTATTTAGAACAGCTGACAGGAAATTATATTTTCACACACTGATTGATGGCGCAGCTCTAATACCGCCGGTTTCAATAGGACTTCAGCAAGCAGATTTAGACTTGGGTTATGCAGTAGGTCCATTTAGAACCATTTTCCTCTATAAGGAAATGTGTTCGTGACAAAAGTGGCCCAAATCAATGCTCTCGTGCTCCTTAGAATTCCTGGCCTCGCAGTGAGCATGCTTCAGGAGGCCTGCGTGGCTGTCACCTGCGTGGGCCTTCCCAGCGAGCTGCGTTGGTGCTCTGAATCGTGCTTAATGTGGGCCCGGCCACGGGACGCAATTGTCTCATTTCTATTCTCAGCAGTGGCCATGCCTACCTCACAGCCGCCTGCCTGGGCCCACACAAGGTTCCAGAGGAATGAGCGTGGCATGAAACACCCGGTTTTACATGAGGAGAAGCAGGGAGAGGCAGGAAGGCCTGGCAGCCTCACTCCCTCCGCAGAGATGTCTGAGAGGGCAGGAAGGCCCCGTGGGTGTCACCTTTGCCTCAAAAAATAATTCCCCTCCAGGAAAGTGCCCCCAGCATCCTTTATAAAAAGACTCCCATTGCCGGTGAGGGCGTTAATTCTGAGACAGCACTGCCAACATTTGTGACCCTTTGGGAAAAGTGCTAAGTTGAGCTGGAATTCCCTGCCGAGGGCTCCAGAGCCACTGCAGTCTCTCAGAAAATGAAAATCTTGGTATAAGCCTATAAAAGTCCCTTTTCTTGAACCGGAAAAGGGGAATGGGAGGAGTGTTCTCCAAATTTTACCAGAAAATAAATGTCCTGAGGAAACATTTGACCTTGGAATTTTTAATTGGAATCACCAACAGAAAGAAATGGGGAGTGCGGAAGGGAAGAAAATTGGCTTCCCATTCTGCTCTAGGTCTTTCTGTCCTGGGTGAGTGAGTCCAGGGAATATGAAGGCCCCATGCCGGGAGCAACTGGAAGGGTCCCTAAAGGAAGGTGTGGGCTTCGACTCTGATGTTGAAATTGACCTTCTTCATCTCTCCCCAGAGCACGCTCATCCTGTGGTGTCCTCAGCTGTTGATTGACCCACCATCCAGGCACGGGTGGTGACATCTCTAGCTCCTCCCATTTCCTGGCCACCCAGGGCCATCAATGGCCAAATCATGTGATTCTTCCTCAAAACTTCCCTTCTATCTGTCGTCATAGACCCCCAGCCTTGGATGGCAGTGACTTCTCAGTGAGGCTCCCTGCCTGCAGTCTGGTTTTCTTTGCTTCTTTGATTTTATAAAATGCCTAGATTGAGCTTGCCAAAGTACAGTTGTGATTGTGCTATTCTCCTGCTCAAGAGCTTTCAAATGTTTCCCATTGTCTATGGCATAAAGTCCAGTTGACAGCTCAGCTTCCCTTCCACGTGCCGACTCCTCTCTGACTGTATCTCACGCTCCCTTGGTTGCTACCCCAGCTATCCTGACCTTGCTCTGGCTCTTTGAGCCCTGTAAGATCTTTTCAAACTCAGAACATTTGCACCTGGAACCCTAATACTCTTCTTAAGGCTGGTTCTTCATCTTTCAGAACTTGGATTAAATATCACCTTCTCAGAGAAAGCTTTCATTATCACCAGTCATTCTATGACTCCGTCACATTAACACCACATCCTTCTTAGCAATGATCATAATTTATACTTATTTATTTATTGCTTTGTTTATTTGTTTATTGTATGTTTCCTCATATAATTTTTTGAATGTTATAATTCATTTTATTTTATTTCTATAGGTTTTTGGGACACAGGTGGTGTTTGGTAACAGGAATAAGTCATTTACTGATGATTTCTGAGGTTTTGGAGCACCCATCACCTGAGCAGTGTACACTGTACCCAATGTGTATGTAGTCTTTTATCCCTCACCCGCTTCCCACCCTTTCCCCGAATCCCCAAAGTCCATTGTATCATTTTTATGTGTTTGCGTCTTCATAGCTTAGCTCCCACTTATGAGTGAGAACATATGATGTTTTGTTTTCCATTCCTGAGTTACTTCACTTAGAATAATGGTCTCCAATTCCATCCAGGTTGCTGCGAATGCTATTATTTCATTCCTTTTTATGGCCGAGTAGTATTCCATGCTGTGTATACATATATATATATATAGATATCATATTATCTTTATCCACTCATTGATGGATGGGCATTTGGGCTGGTTCTGTATTTTTGCAATTGTGAATTGTGCTGCTATAAACATACATGTGCAAGTATCTTTTTCAGATAATGACTTATTTTCCTCTGGATAGATACCAGGAGTTGGATTGCTGGATCAAATAGTAGTTCACAGGGGGCAGGAAATATGTTTTTTCATTTCCTCCATGAATATTTTGTATCTAGCCCAGCAAATGGCATATAGCAGGCAATCAATAATTATGTATTGAATAGATGAATGAATATTTTAGGATAAATTATTAGGAGAAACCTACTGAGTCAAAGGTACTGTGCACATTTTTGAGGGTTTGGATGCACATTTCCAAACTGCTTTCCAGAACTTTGTGCAACTGTACACTCCGTTAGCAGCGTGTGCAGTGGGCTGTGTAGTTGGCCATTTTACCACATATCTGCCAGCACTGAGTATTCTTTTTAAAAATGTTTGCCAGTTTGAAGGTGGATATAGTTTATTTGATTTCTAATGGAGTTGAATGGCTTTTCATATATTGTCGTCTTTTGTATATCTGTTTTTCATACATTTTATTTATTTCCTTATTCACCTTCCTCTTGGATTTTTTAAGAGCTATTCATGCATGTGTGTGTGTGAGAATCACTCAGTTTTCTGTTGGTGGTGCTGGAATACTACAACTTTTGGTTACTCTTGCAAAATACGGACACTGTTTACAGAAACTTGCAGGGGTTCCTTTTCTCTTTTTAAAAATGTGGTTTGTGTTTGCAGCTCTTTGGACATCAGTCCTTATCCACGTCTCTGTGACCTTTAAGTAAGTTTGTGAAAACAAAAGCCTTCGGGCCCCTTCTTTGACATGATGAGTACAGTTTGCATGTTTCATCTGGGGCTTTGGGTATTGGACAGACATAGATACTGGCTCCCTCGGGAAAGTTAAAGCACTTTAAAAACAGGTTCCTTTTCTGTGCTTGTTTCATTTTCCTCCTGAGGACACCAGGCATCTTTTAATATGGCAGACAAGACGGAGCAGTTCCCTACAAGTCAGGCACTGCGTGTGCCAAAGTGGGGGTTCAGAGGACATTGCATGGTTGCACACTGCTCTCAGCAAACGGCTTCCAGATGCCTCCAAAATGGTCTCAGCTTAGGCCATAGGCACACAAATGTTTGAAGAGTGGTTTCCTAAGCACTGTGTGAACTTGCTATTGACCAAAGAGTCATAGGGTCTCTCCTTGGCTCGTTCATTCATTCATTCAGCTGCCATTCAGGAGCTGGGAATTCAAAACAGGGCCAGGCAGACAAGGCCCCTGCCCTTGTGGACTCTGCGTTTCTCGGGCAGAGACAGGAAGGATGATGTTTCAGAGAATAATACTGGGAGCTGCTTCAGAGGAAGTGTTTGCAGAGAGAACACTGGCCCTCTTAGCCAGCAGCCAAAAGGAGCAGAGACACACCATTAGGTGTGTCTGTTGGCTGACACATCTAGTTGTGAGGGCTCCACTAGGTTCTGGGAAAGAAACTGCAAATTATCCACCAAACTCATCTTTTCTGTCTTAATACTGGAACCCCCAAGTTTCATTTGGGTATAAGCCTGCCATGAAAACAAAAACAAACACAAAAATTGGCCAGAGGACTACTTTCAGGCCAATGGGACATAAACCGAAGGGGTGTGTGCAACATGTGTTGTCTTTAATAGAAGACATTCTTTATGTCCTCCTTCTTCCTTCTGGCCAAAAGAAGTAGTGGCTGCAGCTCCAGCAGCCATCTTGGACTAGGAGGCAAAGGTTTTATTCTGCACAAACCAACAATCCTGAGAAGACCTACAGACCCACAGACCCACGGAAGGAAGCAGATTACTTCTGCAGGACCCAGGAGACACCCCAAGTACTGTGAGTGCCCCAACTGCAGAAGTAGAAACTGGAGACCCTCCTTCCCCGAACACAACCCCACTGGAGACGCTGGAGGTCTGTTTGTAGGAGAAGTTTCCAACCTTAACCTGGAGCTGAGCCAATTTAGAGAGCCGAGTGAAATACATGGGTGGGGAAGCAGCAGAAAGGCTGTGGGGGCTCTGGGTCCCCAGCAACTCATTCGTGTTGGCACCACGGGGATCCATCGGGAGGGTGGCCAGAGGACCAGGGGGTGAAACTCCAGAGAAAGAAGGGATTCTCTAGCTGAACTTGGTAATAATTTAAACGGTGAAAAGCCCCCAGGCCAGAACTCCAGGGAGGGTGCCAATCCAGTGTGCAGACTTCACAGGTGGGGGAAGAACCAAGCCCTTTTCTTTCGCAGCTGGGAGGTGGGTAGTCCTGGGCAAGTTTTCAAGCCCTCACACCCTCTGCCTGGAAACAGATTTATGGCTGTTGGTGGGGGCACGGTGGGAGAGACCAGCCCTTCGGTTGGTTTGCATGCGAGCTGGGTGAGGCCCATGACTGCCGGCTTTCCACGACTTCCCTGACAACCTGCATGACTCAGCAGAGGCAGCCATAATCCTCCTAGGTACACAACTCTAGTGACCTGGGAAATCTCAGTCCCATCCCCCACAACCGCCTCAGCAAGACCCGCCCAAGGAGAATCTGAGCTTAGTCATGCCTATCCTGCTGTCACCTGATGGTCCTTCACTACCTACCCTGGTAGCTGAAGACAAAGGGTGTATAATCTTGGGAGTTCTAGGGCCCCACCCAACGTGGGTCCCTTTCTATACTACTATGACTGATGCTTTCTGGAAAGCACTACCTCCTGGCAGGAGGTCAACCAGCACAAAAATAGAGCATTAAACCACCAAAGCTAAGGACCTCACGGAGTCCACTGCACAATCCCACAACTTCCACCAGAACAGGCACTGGTATCCATGGCTGAGAGACCCATAGATGGTTCACATCACAGGACTCTGTGCAGACAACCCCCAATACCAGGCTGGAGCTGGGTAGACTCACTGGGTGACTAGACCCAGAAGAGAGACAACAATCACTGCAGTTTGGCTCATAGTAAGCCACATCCATGGGAAAAGTGGGGAGAGTACTACATCAAGGGAACACCCGTGGGACAAAAGAATATGAACAACAGCCTTCAGCCCTAGACCTTCCCACTGACAGAACCTACCCAAATGAGAAGGAACCAGAAAACCAACCCTGGTAATATGATAAAACAAGGCTCTTCAACACCCCCCAAAAATCACACAGCAATGGATCCAAACCAGGAAGAAATCCCTGATTTAGCTGAAAAATAATTCAGGAGGTTAGTTATTAAGCTAATCAGGGAGGGACCAGAGAAAGGTAAAGCCCAATGCAAGGAAATCCAAAAAATGATACAAGAAATGAAGGGAGAAATATTCAAAGAAGCATAGCTTAAAGAAAAAACAATAAAAAATTCAGGAAATTTTGGACACATTTTTAGAAATGTGAAATGCTCTGGAAAGTCTCAGCAATAGAATTCAATGAATAGAAGAAAAAAATTCAGAGCTCGAAGACAAGGTCTTTGAATTAACCCAATCCAACAAAGACGAATAAAAAGGAATAAGAAAATATGAACAAAGTCTCCAAGAAGTCTAGGATTATATTAAACAACCAAACTTAAGAATAATCGATGTTCTTGAGGAAGAAGAGAATTCTAAAAGCCTGGAAAACATATTTGGTGGAATAACTGAGGAAAACTTCCCTGGCCTTTCTAGAAGGCCTTGCTAGAGACCTAGATATCCAAATAAAAGAAGCACAAAGAACACCTGGAAAATTCATCGCAAAAAGATGTTCACCTAGGCACATTGTCACAGGTTATCCAAAGTTAAGACAAAGGAAAGAATCTCAAGAGCTGTGTGACAGAAGCACCAGGTAGCCTATAAAGGAAAACCTATCGGATTAACAGCAGATTTCTCAGCAGAAACCCAACAAGCTAGAAGGGATTGGGGCCCTATCTTCTACGACCTCAGACAAAATAATTATCAGCCAAGAATTTTGTATCCAGCGAAACTCAGCATCATATGTGAAGGAAAGATACAGTTGTTTTCAGACAAACAAATGCTGAGAGAATTTGCCATTACTAAGCAACCACTACAAGAACTGCTAAAAAGGAGCTCTAAATCTTGAAACAAATCTTGGAAATGCATCAAACAGAAACTCTTTAAAGCATAAATCACAATTAAAAAAAATATGTGTTAAAAAGCAAAAATAAAAAGCAAAAAAACCAAAGTACACAGGCAAGGAAAAGCACAATGAATGCAGTGGTACTGCATATTTCAATACTAACATTGCATGTAAATGGCCTAAATGCTCCACTTACAAGATACAGAACCACAGAATGGCAAGAACTCACCAACCAACTATCTCCTGCCTTCAGGAGACTCACCTAACACATAAGGACTCACATAAACTTAAAGAGGTGGAAAAAGCCATTTTATGCAAATGGACACCAAAAGTGAGCAGGGATAGCTATGATTATATCAGACAAAACAAACTTTAAAACAGCAGTAGTTAAAAGAGAGAAAGAGGGATATTCATTATATAATGGTAAGAGACCTTGTCCAACAGGAAAATATCACAATCCTAAACATATACGCATCTAACACTGGAGCTCCCAAATTCACAAAACAATTACTAATAGACCTAAGAAATGAGATAGACAACACAATAATAGTGAGGGACTTCAGTGCTCCACTGACAGCACTAGATAGGTCATCAAGATAGAAAGTCAACAAAGAAACAATGGATTTAAACTATACCTTGGAACAAATGAACCTAACAGATATATTCTGAACATTTCATCCAACAACCACAGAATACACATTCTATTCAACAGTGCATGGAACTTTCTCCAAGATACACCATGTGATAGGTCACAAAATGAGCCTCAATAAATTTAAGACAACTGAAATTATATCAAGCACTCTCTCAGACCACAGTGGAATAAAACTTTAGATCAACACCCAAAAGGAACCTTTAGAACCATGCAAATATATGGAAATTAAATAATGTGTTTCTGAGAGAGCATTGGGTCAAAAACGAAATCAAGATGGAAATTAAAAATTTTTTTGAACTGAATGACAATAATGACACAATCTATCAAAATCTCTGTGATACAGCAAAGGCAGTGCAAAGAGGAAAGTTCATAGCCCTAAATGCCTGTGTCAGAAGACTGCAAGAGCACAAACTGACATTATAAGGTCACACTTCAAGGAACTAGAGAAATAAGAACAAACTAAACCCAAACCCAGCAGAAGACAGGAAATTACCAAGATCAGATCAGAGCTAAATGAAATGGAAACAAACAAACAAACAAAATACAAAAGATAAATGAAACAAAAAGCTGATTCTTTGTAAAGATAAATAAAATTGATAGACCATTAGCAAGATTAACTAAGTAAAGAAGTGAGAAAATCAAATAACATCACTAAGAATGAAACAGGAGATATCACAACTGACACCATTGAAATGCAAAAGATCATTCAAGGCTAATAAACATAAACTAGAAAACCTAGGAGAGATGGATAAATTCCTGGAAAAATACAACCCTCCTAGCTTAAATCAGGAAGAGTTAGATACCCTGAATAGACCAATGACAAGCAGCGAGATTGAAATGGTAATTAAAAAATTACCAACAAAAAAAAGTCCAGGACCAGACGGAATCACAGCAAAATTCTTTAAGACATTCAAAGAAGGATTGTTACCAATCCTTTTGATACTATTCCACAAGATAGAGAGAGAATTCTAATTCATTTTATGAAGCCAGCATCACCCTAATACCAAAACCAGGAAAGGACATAACCAACAAAGAAAACTGCAGACTGATATCCTTGATGAACATTGATGCTAAAGTCCTTAACAAAATACCAGCTAACTGAATCCAACAACATATCAAAAAGATAATCCACCATGATCAAGTGGGTTTCATACCAGGGATGCAGGGATGGTTTAACATACATAAGTCAATAAATGTGATACACCACATAAACAATATTAAAAACAAAAATGACACGATCATCTCAATAGATGCAGAAAAAGCATTCAACAAAATCCGGTATCACTTTATGATTAAAACTCTCAGCAAAATCAGCATACAAGGGACATACCTTAATGTAATAAAAGCTATCTATGACAAACCCATAGCCAACATATTACTGGATGGGGAAAAGTTGAAATTCCCTCTGAGAACTGGAACAGGACAGGATGCCTACCCTTACCACTCCTCTTCAACATAGTACTGGAAGTCCTACCCAGACCAATCAGACAAGAGAAAGAAATAATGGGTATCCAAATTGATAAAGAGGAAGTCACACTGCCACTGTTGCTAACTATATGATTGTTACCTTGAAAACCCCAAGAACTCCTCCAGAAAGTTCCTAGAACTGATAATACAGCAAAGTTTCTGGATATAAGGTTAATGTATACAAATCAGTAGCTCTTCTGTACAACAGCGACCACACAGAGCGTCAAATCAAGAACTCAACCCCTTTTACAATAACTGCAAAGAAAAATAAAATACTTAGGAATATACCAAACCAAGGAGCTGAAAGACCTCTGCAAAGAAAACTATAAAACACTGAGGAAAGAAATCGTAGACCACACAAACAAATGGAAACACATCCCATGCTCATGGATGTAGAATCAATATTGTGAAAATGACCATACTGCCAAAAGCAATCTAAAAATTCAATGCAGTTCCCATTAAAATACCAGCATCATTCTTCACAGAATTAGAAAACACAATTCTAAAATTCATATGGAACCAAAAAAAAAGAGCCTGTATAGCCAAAGCAAGACTAAGCAAAAAGAACAAATCTGGAGGCATCACACTACCTGATTTCAAACTATACTATAAGGCCATAGTCACCAAAACAGCATGGTACTGGTAAAAAAATAATAGGCACATAGACCAATGGAACAGAATAGAGAACCCAGAAATAAACCCAAATACTTACAGCCAACTGATCTTCGACAAAGCAAACAAAAACATAAATCGGGGAAAAGACACCCTTTTCAACAAATGGTGCTGGAATAATTGGCTAGCCACATGTAGGAGAATGAAACTGGATCCTTATCTCTCACTTCATTAAAAAATCAACTCAAGATGGATTAAGGACTGAAACCTAAGACCTGAAACTATAAGAATTCTAGAAGATAACATTGGAAAAACCCTTCTAGACATTGGCTTAGACAAGGATTTCGTGGCCAGGAACCCAAAAGCAAATGCGATAAAAACAAATATAAATAGCTGGGACGTAATTAAACTAAAGAGCTTTTGCATGGCAAAAGGAACAGTCAGCAGTGTGAACAGACAACCCACAGAGTGGGAAAAAACCTTCCCAAACTACACATCTGATAAAGGACTAATAATCTAGAATCTACAACAAACTCAAATCAGTAAGAAAAAAACAAACAATCCCATCAAAAATGGGCTGAGGACATGAATAGACAATTCTCGAAAGAAGATATACAAATGGCCAACAAACATATGAAAAAATGCTCAACATTACCAATAATCAGGGAAATGCAAATCAAAACCACAATACGATATCACCTTCCTCTTGCAAGAATGGCCATAATAAAAAAAATAAAAAAACAGTAGATGTTGGCATGGATGCAGTGAACAGGGAACATGTCTACACTGCTGGTGGGAATGTCAACTAGAACAACCACTATGGAAAACAGTGTGGACATTCCTTAAAGAACTAAAAGTAGAACTACCATTGGATCCAGCAATCCCACTACTGGGTATCTACGCAGAGGAAAAGAAGTCATTATTCAAAAAAGATACTTGCACACCTATGTTTATAGTGGCACAATTCACAATAGCAAAATCATGGAACCAACCCAAATGCCCATTAATCAACGAGTGGGTAAACTGTGGGGAATATACAGATTATATATATATGTGTGTGTGTGTGTGTGTGTGTGTGTGTGTGTGTGTGTGTGTATATGATGGAATACTATGCAGCCATAAAAAGGAATGAATTAACAGTATTTGCAGTTACCTGGATGAGATTGGAGAATATTATTCCTGAAATATTACTATTATAGGAATGGAAACCAAATATTCCATGTTGTCACTAATAGGAAGGAGTTAAGCTATGAGGATGCAGATGCATTAGCATAATACAATGGACTTTGGGGACTTGGGGGCAAAGAGTGGGAGAGGGGTGAGGGATAAAAGACTACAAATATGGTGCAGGATATATTGCTCAGGTGATAGGTGCACCAAAATCTCAGAAATCACCACTTACTCATGTAACCAAATACCACCTGTACCCCAATAACTTATGGAAAAAAAAGTTTTATGCTGTCAATGGTATAGTAACAAGATAGAAGGAACCTGGGTCCCTAAGCAGGAGTACCTGTGTGGCCTGGAGGAGTGTCGTAGGAGACACAGACTGCCCACCTCTGGACTTTTTTACTTAAGAGACATACAAGCCTATCTTGTTAAAGCTGTTAGGTGTTACCAACAACAGTGGGGGCCACACAGCTGAAACGACTCCCAGCTGACACCAGCCCTGTGGAGACAGCATCTGGAGGGTGGGGGTCATGCTTGCTTTGACTTATTTTATATCCACCCCAAACAAGAGCTTTGCACAGGACTGGGCAGTGAATGGACGCTGTGGAGGGCCCGCTTCCGGGGGAGCTCACTCGCAGTGCTAGCGAGTCACGGCCCGCTGTGGGCAGGCGGCCTCATCACCTCACCACGTGGCGTCACCATGGGGCTGCTGGAGAGTCCTTGTGACGCTGGCTCCTCCCAGAGTGACCCAAGAGGATGCAGGTAGAAGCTTGATGTCTCTCACTTTTTTTATGACCTAGTCTCAGAAGTCCTCCTCTGTCTTTTTCACAATATTTACATCCAGTCTGCTCGGTTCGAAGGGAGCTACCCAGGGTGTTACTACCAGGAGGCTAGACTCATTGAGGGCCATCTTGAATCCTGCCTCATCTGAACCTGGAGACCTTTCCCATCTGAAGGAGGGCATCTCATGGTTCTTTTTCTATTTCCCTTAAAAGAGAGTCTCATGTTCCCGTGGATGAATGGGATGCAGCCATTATTTGACAAAGAACCACCTGGGAGATCATCAGATGGAAGAGGTTGTATGCCTTAAAGATGAGTGGTTAGAACCCAAATCATCCTGCAGAAGACTTGACATAGAATTGAAGGACCCAAGCTCATTTGGAGAGGGAGCAGAAGATAGTATAGCATTGGAGCTGAGCAATTACTTAGGCTAATTAATGAGAAAATAAAGTATCTGCCAACAGTTAAACTGGAAGAAGGGGTATTTCCTTCTAGGACAGGCCAATGACCGTCTGGAGCTGAGCCTACTGGGGTCCGGGAAGCCAGTGCAATGGACATTTCCTAGGTGTGAGCAGACTAATACGAGTGACGTACAGCCACTGACTTCCCACGGTGGGGGCAGTGCTGGGCCAGAGCCAACCCGTTACTGCCTTGTGAGAACTGACTGTCAAACTTTCAGAAATATTGAGAGCTGTTTATTAAATGTAGTCATAAAAGTTAAATCATATAAACTTATACTTGAAGAAATTTTTAAAAACAAAGGTAATAACTACTCAAAATTTATCCTAATTATTTGACTATGATCTGTGCTTTTGAGGTTATTTATATCTATTGCATCTACCCGATGAAGATTCTATGTAATGGGTCTCTCTTCCCACGTCTGCTCCAGTGACCTCCCGTTAATAGCTTAGAATTGGGCATGGAGGGAGTATTTACACCATGGAAATTTGCAAATGCAACAAATCAATGTGATGCACATTGCTGGCACACCACTGTGTGGAATATGACTGGGAGGGCCATCAGGCCCAAAGGGTGCCATTGCCCAGGAGGAGGGTACTTGGGTGGGGATAGTATCTCTCAGGTGCTGTTACTTGACAAAGGACCACCTTGGAGATCATCAGATGGAAGAGGCTATATGCCTTAAAGATGAGTGGTTAGAACCCAGATCGCACTTCCTGCAGAAAACGACATAGAATTCAAGGACCTAAGCTCATTTGGAGAGGGAGCAGAAGATAGTATAGCTTTGGGTCCACACTGATGTGTGAGTGACTGAGTGAGTGTCCTCTCCTCTCTGGACCTCAAGAGGAGCAGACGATCTCTGGGTTCCCTCTTGGCCCTAGGATCCGTGCAAGAGCTATTCATCTTAAGAGAGTTTATGGCTCTCCCTTATTGCACCCCTAATGTCAGCCATCACGTTTCCTGTCTGATGAAGGATTATTAATCCAAGACCTGGCTGGTACTGAGGGTGCAAAGCTGATCTCCTGGTAGACACTGAGGGAGTCCGGGGAAGGAAAATGAGTTGGCTCTGATGAAAAGGCTGTCATTCCTGCATATTGACAGATAGAGTAGAAAACTGAAGCTCCTGGAAGATTGAACATAAAGCAGCTACAGACCCTGGAATCTTACTGCCTTGACCACCTTCATTTCTCCCTACCAAGACCTGCACCCTCCCTCCCCAATTCATTTAACTAGAAGACTTTGGAAGAGACCAGAAAAGAAGGAGTTAATCCATTGCCGCCACAGGAGTGATTCTTCCTTCTGCCTTTGATGCTGCAGACCATTAAAATGTAATATTATGAGTATCACGGTCCATTTCCTGGATGTGTGGAGTGGGGCGGCGGGTCCAGGCCTGCTGCATTTTTCCTACTACACTCGGATTCTCCAGAGCCTTAGAGCCCGCTGGGATGGGGAGGGTAGGAGCCTGGGCACAAGGGTCATATCACTGGAAGTTCGAGCAATTCAGCCTTACCTTTGCAGCTCTGACTGCCCTGGAGCCCTGGCTACTGGCCGTGTCAGGGAACAGGGATGTGGAATCCAGGAGCCACTTTGCTGTCGCTAGGTGAGAGTTGTGGGGTCACTCACTTGGGATGGGACCTTGGAAATCCATTTTACATCTAAGGCAGCTGAGGTTCAGAGAAGGCAGCAGGCTCAGAGCAAGGACCCCAGGGTAAATCAAGGCCCAATTCTATGGACTGCTGATCCAGGAGGAGAGGCATCAGTATGGTGTCCAGGAAGTGGGCTGAAAACCTGTCCATTGCCGGGCCTCCTCTGCCTGCTCCCTTTCCAAAAGGATCCAGAACGCAAAGCTCCCACAGCTGTCTATGCATTGCAGTTCACAGTTGTAATCTACAGTCCTTTCCAGTAAAATCGCCAGCTCCAAGGGGCCCTGGGAAGCAACCCTGGAGTTGGGGGACTGGAGGGAGATCCAGTCGATGCAGGCAGCTCCAGCCCCACCCATTAGAATGGATGATGCCCGAGCAGGGCAGGGCTGAGCAGCCCCGTGGCAAGTGCTGGCTGGAGAGTGAAGGCCGAGTGCTGTCTGCCCCCAGGCCCAGGCCTGGCTGTTCAGCAGCAATTTGCCTTGCTCTGTGTGGCAGCAGCCGGACAGCAAATTGTACTGGTTCCTTGTCACACGTTGCTGGGCTCGGTGGCTGCTGCCTTTCCTGGGCCACTGCCCTCATCCGTGGAGCCCCGTCTTCTGCCTGGCTGCAGCAGAGGCTCACTGTCCCTCCTCTCCAGCTGGCACTGTGGCTCCCACGATGTGCCTTCCAGCTGGTACTCAGTGTTCTTTCTGGAACCACCGGATCTGATGCCCATCCGCCAACAACCCTCACAGGTTCTTGAGGATCACAGCAAATGCCCAGTGGCTTCCCAGGCTTACTTGACTCAGGATGAGCTGACCCGGCCACGCTTCTCGACTTAGCTCTCTTGGGTCTGTTCTTACAGCTACTCAGAGAAATTCTCTCTATTCTTTGGGTATATCAGCCCCCTTCACTCCTAGGCCTTTTTCTCTGCTGTTCCCTCTGCTTATTCTTTCTCTATGTCTTTATTCGAAGAATACATTTACTAATTATGTTAGTCTGTTTTTGCATCACTATAAAGAGATACCTGAGGCTGGGTCATTTTTTTTGTTCTTGTTTTTTGAGGCACAGTTTCACTCTATCGCCAAGCCTGGAGTGCAGTGGCGCAATCACAGCTCACTGCAGCCTCAACCTCCTGGGATCAGGCAATCCTCCTGCCTCAGCCTCCCGAGTAGCTGAGACCACAGGTAGAAGACACCTCGCCCAGCTATTTTTATTATTATTATTATTCGTAGAGACAGGGTCTCCCTATGTTGCTCGTCTCAAACTCCTGGCCTCAGGAAGTCCTCCTGTCTTGACCTACCAAAGTGCTGGGATTACAGAAGTGAGCCTCCACGCCCGGCCAGGCTGGGTAATTTATAAAGAAAAGAGGTATATTTGACTCATTGTTCTGCAGGTTGTGCAAGCATGGCTCCAGCATCTGCTCCCGGTGAGGCCTCAGGAAGCTTCTAATCATGGCAGAAGGTAAAGTGGGGGCAGCATGTCACATGGGGAGAGTGACAGCAAGGGCGAGAGTGGGAGGTGGAGGTGCCACACTCTTTTAAACAATCAGATCTCATGTGAACCACCAGAATGGGAACTCATCGCCAAGGGGATGGTGCTAAGCCATTCATGAGGGATCCACCCCTATGATCCGATATATCCCACCAGGCCCCACCTCTAACATTGGGGATCACATTTCAACAGAGATTTGGAGGGTTTGGAGGGGACAGACACCCGAACTATATCACTAACCCCCAAGACCCAGTGGTATGTTTCCATAGTCTCGGATCTTCCTGCCACGGTCTCTTACCACAGTCTGCAGCTGTTTGCATTTGCTGTCCTCTGCCTTCCTCTCTAGACCGGGGCAGGGTCATGTCTGCCACAGTTGCTGCTGGAACAAATGCCCAGCAGAGGGCTTGGCATAGAGCAGCCACTCAGCTGAACTGACTTCTACCAACAGGCAAAGGTATTGGGGGGGGCCAAGAACTTTCTAGAACTTTCTAGAAATGCCATACACTGCCCTGGAAGGTAGTGAGTCTTCTGTCACTGGGGGTGTGCTAGCAGTAGCTAGACAATCACTGGCAAGGTTATGCGTTATAATGGATATAGAACTGGATGGCCAATTAAAATGGGAGAATTCTAGAATTTTCCTCGTCTGGAGGTTGAAGGGTAGGGAATGCATGGCAGCACAGGTGGAGCTGGAAGGGAGCGAGGTACAGAGGAAGAGCATGCGAGACCAAGGGAGGCAGCCTGGGGTGCAGGGGGAGGTTGCCATCAAAGGGGGAAGGGGCTGTGGCTGGTGGCTTTCCATGCCCGGATGGACCCGTGGCTCCATTCACCACTGTGCCTGATGCTGTGGGGCCTTCCATGGCTGTGCACACTGAATCCTGACCACAGCCCCATGAGAAGGGTTCTAATATCACACACTGTCATAGAAAAAGAATGGAGGCTCACATTCCTCCTGCCAGTAGGTGGTGGAGCTACGAGTTGATGAGGGTGGTCTGCTTCCCGCATCTGGGCCTCAACTAAGAAACTCCACGTCCTCCCTGCACGTGGGACGTGCCCATCCTGCTCTGTGTCCCTCAGGCTGTCACTGCTCTGCCAGGTCCTCCTTTCAGGCCCCTGCCTGCTTCTGGCTGTGTTGTTTCCAAAAACTTCTCCCCGCATGTCCCCCTGTCCTGTCATGCCTCGGGACCTCGCCTTCAGGTGCAGGAGGCCATTGTCTCGTAGGAGCCCCATTAGGAATGATGTAACCTCCACAGCGTCTCTGCCGTGCTCCAGTGCTCCCTGCTGGGTGTCTGCCACCTGCGCCTGCACTGGAAATGCCTTCTGGTTTCCCTTCTAAAACCCCATGCAACAGGGATGCGAGGTGGGAAGATAGGACTGGGGTTGGGCACTGATCCCCCTTTGCCTGAAGAGTAACTTCCTGATTGAGATCCAAAACCAAAAGAATGCTTTCCCTGGAGTCCTGCTCAAAACCACTAACAACAGTAAGAGTCTTCACAATGAGAATGAACGCACACTGCCATCTTCATCCAGTGCCAGAGCCACGATGAGCTTTTGCATGCGTTAGCTCGTCTGACGCTTATGTCACCCTTGAGGTAGGTTCCCTATGTCTTTACTCTAGAGTCCTCATTAGACAGATGACAAAATTGAGACCAGAGAGGGCAGGTGCCCATGGTGCCACATCTAAATGTCAGAGCCAGGAGTCATTCAGTTTCCTTTCATTCCCAAACCCATGTGCTCAACTTCCTTGGTCAACTTCCTTCTAGAAGAAGTGGACCTAGCCGTGAGCGACCAGAACTGGACAATTACAAATATCAGTGCTGCACACACGCTGCTCAGATGCCCCCATGCAGCTCCTGTCCTCTGCACCACAACGCACTGGAGGTGGCCCCTTGGGAAATTGAAAAACGACGAGATCCCAAGCGAGGTGACCATTTCAATATCCATCAAGGGTTTTATGTTGCAGAGAGACTGGGCCAAAGCCAAAAGGCCTTTCATGGCAGCTGACGTGGGGAGATGGAAACCAGCCATGAGACAGAGCTAGCCCTGGGAAGAAAACGCCACCGCTTTGCCGTGAACCTTCATGGGAAGCCAGTGGGCTGCGAGGAGCCGGTCCGCTGCTTCTCCTGGAGCGCCCTCCCCAACAACGGAGATTCACGGGGACTCCCTGCCCTGCTGCTGTCCCTGGGCACTGTGAACCCTATGAGCGGGGGAGGAATTTGACCTCTAACCCGAGCTCTCCTTTCTCAGGGTCTGTGCGGCTGGCTTTATTTTTAGTGAGAGTACAAGATTACCGAATCCACTAAATGGGCTTTGCGTAAAGAGCAGCACAAGGGTGGAGGTACATTTGGGAGGCTTCTCGGAGGACAGGCAGAGATGGAAAATGGGCTGGCAGCCACTGTTCCAATGCCTCGGGCCTGACCCCAGAGCCACCCCAAGCCTAGATGCACAGAATCCCAGCTGGGTTGAGGCCCTGACCTGCTCAGCCCAAACGTCTGTCGCCTGCTCCCACCCAGCTTCCAAGACAGGCTGGCGTTCCTTGGTAAATAACTCCACCATATTGCTCTAAAACAAACACTCGAACGGAGGAGGAGGTGGTGGGGGGAAAGCAGGAAGTTCTGTTTACGGAGTGTCTGCTAGAGCTGGGAACTGTGCTGGCACTTTACAAGTCCATGTAATCCTCTTTGCATTCCTCTGAGACACGTATTAAAGGAAACAAGAATTCGACGTGTTGAGTCCCTGCTCTGGGCCAAAGCCCTGTCACATGTGCCATTTCATTTATCCATCACAACAGCCCCATGTGGCTAGGAGCACAAGCTCAAGCTTGGGGAGGTCAAGTCACTCACCCAAATTCCAAAGGCGAATCGCACCTAGCGGAGCAGTGGCCGGCATGCCGCTAACTCCAAAGCCCATGCGCGCGAACCTCTGTCCTGCCTTGTTCCCCAAGGGCTGCTAGGAAAGGTCCCCAGGTAGGATCCTGAGTGAGCCCCTGAAGTTGGGCCCAGGCAAGGAAAAGCGAGCAAATTCAGGACCACAGGAGAAGATAGGGACTCGGACATGACAGCTAGCTTGCAGGGGTTGGGGGGGTCCCCAGACACCAAGGAAAGGAAGGCGGAAACCGGGTCCTCATGGCCTCTCGATTTCTTACCTGCGGGGCATGTGGAATGGAGCGCTACCTGCAGAAGTGCAGAGTCAGGACTACTGGTTGCTGGTAGCAGGTTCTGAGCCAGGTTGGAGGAGGCCTGGACAGGGGGGAGGATATGAACAGCAGCACTTTGGAGGTCAAGGCTGAGAACATGTGTGTGCATGGAAGCGTCCCATGGTTCGTGTTGTTTACTTAGCCGATCTAATGTCAGCCAAGGGCCCAGAGGAGATGGGTTTCCCTTGGCCCAGGAGGTTAGATACAGGGATAAAATTCTAGAGCGAGTAATTCACTTCTCTAGAAACTCACTGTGCTGAGTCACAGTCATTGTGAACTGAAATCACATGGTGAAAGCAACGTGGGCCTTGAAGCAAAGCTCAAATCCCAGTGGCAACAGGGAGTAGCTGTGTGATCTTGGGCAAGTTGGGTAGCCTCTCTGAGCCTCAGTTACTCAGCTTCACATTTCTTGAGTGTACCAGAGGTAAGGTGACCTCCCATCCAAAGTTGTTGTGTAGTGCCCTTAGCGCAGTACCTGGCGTGGAGCACTCAGGCTCTGGGGGCCATTGGCACCATGGCCAAGGCAGAAAGTGGGAACACAGCAATAACTGGGTGAGGAGAGAAAGCCCTGGAGAGGGCTTGGGCAAAGCCTCCCCATCTGTAAATTGGGTGGGGTGGGGAGGTTGGACTATATAGTATGGACCTTTTATACCCCTCAAACTCTTCTAGTGTCAGATTCTGGGATTTACTCGACTTGAGTCAGTAGGTCGGAAGGATAATCTCTCCATGTGATGGAGAGATGGTGATGGGGTCCCAGATGGACCAGTTGGCCAATTTCTCGGAGCGCCTCCACAGTCACAGTCCTTGCTGGATGTGTGCCAGTCCTCCGGCAGCGCTGGTAGCTGGTGTCTTCCTGCTCTCAACCCTGTGTGCTGAGGGAGCCCTCTGACAGCCAGAGCTGCAGACCTCAAGCTCCACCCCATCAGAAATGGTCAGGCTGCCTGCATCAACAAGGGAGTCACGCATGGAAAATGACGGTGAGTCTGATGAAATAGGGTCTGCTTTCTTCTTGGCTGCAGCTGCCAGCACCTCCCTTCCCACTCTGCATGGCCCCTGATTGCCTTCTCTGGCTCAAGGGTCTTCGGAATTTACAGCTTTGGAACCAACACAGCCAGTATCTGCCGTCTCTGTTGGAAGGGGACATCTTGGAACAAGGGTGCGTGGCTAATGCGTACTGCGGAGGGCAGCCTCCTGGGGCACAAAGGTGGGACAGAACGGGAGGGGCACCAGGGAAGCATCCACCACATGGTAATTGGTTATGCGTACGTCTGGGCTTGCCTATCGTATGAAGGATGGTTGGTTTACCCACCATAGGCCTGCTAGGGAAGTCTGTCATCCGCCTTGTTCTTAGACTTGTGCAAGCAGGGACCCCGCCTGGGTGTAGAGCTCCAGAGAGCCTTCAACATTGTATAAATCGCCCTCCAATGCTTGAGAACAGCTGGGGCTGTCTGCTGTTCGTGCTGGGAGCCTAACCTGGACAAGGAACCATGTGGGCCCCGGGCCCTGAACCCTGTTTTTACTCTTTGAGGTATGTTTCAACTCTCTACCTTCTGCTCTGCCACCATGTGCTGGGTGGACCAGATGTCCCAAGGAGCTGTAGGACTTCCACCTCTGGGGTCATCTCTGGGGCCCAGGGCCTGGTTCCAGGAAAGAAGCCTGATAAGGGGATTGCTTCTACTGGCTGACATGGCATTTCCTTTGCAGGATTATGTGAGATTGGGCCACTGGTTTTGGATGACTCAAATTGTTTGTATAGACAGAAGCCCAAATAATATCTGCCCAGGGCTGTCCACATAAGAGCAGCCTTGCCTGTCATCTCCAGGTAGTCATTCCTGGTGTTCTGAAGTTAGACCCCTTGCCCCTTGATGGGTCCAGCCGATCCTTGGGTCATAATCTTGAGCACTGAGAGGGCCAGAAGAGGCCTCTGAGGTCCATAAATAATGACCAACATCATAGAAACGGGAGATTCCCCAGGGAAGCCCCCAAGTTGTCATTGTCCCCATATCCCACTTTTAATCTCCTCCTAAATGTGAACAGGTCTACAGGGGAAGTGCTGTGCCTTTGATGCCTGATCTTACCACCCACTATCTACTGGGACCATATTACAATATTCTCAGTGATGTTTGATTTTGCAAGTAATTCACACAAAATTCATAAATTCATTAACCTTCTAGGGCTCCTGGAAGGTAATTTCTGTTTTATTTTTTGTCTTCTTATTTTTTTTAATGGGAAAGATCCAAGAAGGTGGCTAATATTTAAATAGATGTCTTTCCCTCTCTTGTCTACTGCTGGTAGGAGGAGAAGCTATTTTCGTTTATCTGGAGGGCAATTTGAAAACCCGTACTGAAGTCTTTCCAAGGTACTTACCCTCTGACCTAACAATTCTACCTCTAGGAACCTACCCAAAAGAAAGAATTCAAGATGGATTCCGAGAGGCCTCTACAAGGCCATGTGTTCGAGTATGGTTTATAATTGTGAGTCATCAAAAAGTATGTTGAAAAGCACTAATAGAAAGTGGGTCATATAAATCAGAGCATGTGTACAATAGAGTCCTATCCAGTCAGCAGAGACGTTGTTGAAAGAGAACAATTACTAATACAGAAAGATGCTTAGGATGCATTTTACGTTTTTGTAAAATGGCAAAACAGAATAGGCAGTAGAATCTGTTTTCTTTTTTAAAAATTGCTGTCGCTTGACTATGTGTTCCCTCCCAAACTCATGTTGAAATGTAATCCCCAATTTGGCAGTATGGGGAGGTGGGGCCTTTAAGAGGTGATTGGTTCATGAGGGCCCTGTCCTTATGAATGGACTCATCCATTAATAGATTAATGGGTTAACAGACTAATGGGTTATCACAGGAGTGGGACTAGTCGCTTTATAAGAAGAGGGAGAGACACCTGAGCTAGCGTGCCCAGCCCCCTCGCCATGTAACACCCTGCGCCACCTGGGGATTCTGCAGAGAGCCTTCACCAGCAAGAAAGCTCCCACAGCAAGAAGGCACCCCCAGAGGCAGCCCCTCAACCTTGGACTTCTCAGCCTCTATAGGAAATAAGTTCCTTTTCTTTATATATTACCCAGTTTCAGGTATTCTGTTGTAACAGAAAATAAACTAAGACAGAAAATCTATATCTGTATATGTATGAAAGAAAGACTGGAAATCTATTTATAAAAATGTAAACAATGGGATTCTATTTCTTTACTTTTAATATTTCAGTAATTACCACATATTACACGTGCAACCTTTTTAAACACGCAAAAAAGTGTGCCCCGATTACCATAGTGCTTCCCCAGAGGCCAGCATTGTAAGTCAAATGTCTGAACTGCCTCTATAGTGAGCCCGCTTTAAAAATCAACAATTAATGGGGCCGGCTGTTTACACACCTCTCTACTGAGCCTTGTTGGGGTGTGGAGAGGTGTGACTCCATGCTTGCCTTCCGGGAGGGCGTACTCTAGAAGGAGACAGAGCCTTCCGGGAGGGACCCTAGCATGTGCTCACTAGAGTGGGGAGAGCGGACTGGAGAGGGGCTGTGGCAGAACTGGGCACATCAGGGCAATCATAGGTCAGATGTCTTTGAGTGATGGACAGGGTCTGAAGGAACAGTGGTGGGAAATGTCTTCCAAGGGTGGTGTAAGTGGCATCCTTTCCGCCCCACCATGGTTGCCCCTTTTGGGTGGATTTTGCCTCAGTGTGACTCACGTGGAGGCCGTCATGAGGCACCAACGCCGTACGAGAAACTCCAACTTTATTTAGGTCTTGGGCAGAGGCCCCTTCCTCCTGTGGGGAAGCAGGTCTAGCACTGGCCTAGAATCACAGAGACTTCCTCCCTCACCTCTGACATTCTCGAGCCTTCCTGCCACATGCCACCAGCTACCTCTAGGCTTATCTGAGACTTATTTGCCCTCTATTTTTTAGGCCACTGTGGGTTGGATTTTTTTTTCTTTTTTCTGCAGCTGGATGCAAACCTGACCAATAGCATCACTTACTGGCTGCAAGGCCTGGGGCCAGTGACATCACCATTCTGAATTCAGCTTTTCTCTCTGTAAAATGGAAACAGTCTCCCAAGTTATTGTGAGGATTAAATAACAGAATGTACACAAAGTGCTTACACGTAGTAGGTGCTCAATACATGCTCCCATGACCTGGATATCCCCATGGGAACGGCAGTGGTGGCTCACCCATGAGGCCGCAGCGGCCTCTCCCCCAGTGCAGGCACAATCTCCCTGCTCTTCCTTGCCTGTGACTGTGTCTGCTCTGATGCCCGTTCATGTATCTGAGATGCACCCCAAGCTGTTAGCACCAAGCCTTCTGGCTCCGACTCTCCCCCGCAGCCAAGCACCCCAGCACAGGGAGTGGTTCCTAGGTTAGCACCGTCCCTCCTGCCCACTCACCCTGGGCAGATTGAGGAGCACAAACACCAGGGCAGGTGCACGTGCACTAAACCTTCAAGCAGGATGATCGCTCACAGACAGGAATAAAATTGTCATGCCTGAGATTGATGCTTCTCTGGCCTAAAACAACATCTAACCACAAGTTATCTGAACGGACACGCTCTCAGTGAGAACATGTCTGTTTTGTTTCCCCGTCATCCACTGTAGACGAAGCAATTGACTGGAAGCTGTATTTCTACCTCTCCTTGTGAGCAAAAGGCCCCTGAGCTGCCTGACTAGTTGAAGGCCGGGCTCTGACCTTGCAGCCGGAGCAAAATCATCTTTGCTTTGCTTCTCCAGGCATTTGGGCTTTTGGAGCTGTGGGTGAAATTGAGCAAACCCTGGCCCGGTGAGCGGCAGGATGAAGACTCACGGAGGCAGGACCCACTGTTGCCCTCTGTTACATCTGAGCAGCTGGCATTTAGGATTTACACTTTGCCTGGGAGTGGGCAGCCTGGCTTCTGCTGGCCGTCCTGTGATGAGCTATATCCTGGTGCTGCAGCGGCCTCAGGCACAAGCAGAAGTCCCTGCGTCATTCCCAAGATCCCATCCTCAGGGGCATGCACACGCCCATGTGCACACACACCCGCCTACTGGGCCAGGCTATCCAAGAGGCAGCAGAGCCAAGTGGAACCAGCCCCACAGCCACAAAGTCTGAAGTTTGCATCCTGACCCCATCACTTCGTAGCTGGCAGCTTTGAGAGTGAATTCGCCTTTGTGGACCTCAGTTTCCTCGCCTGTAGAATGGGGATAATAAGTGCATCCACCTGTGAGGCTGTTGGATGGGTTAGAAATGATACTTGGATGGTGTCTGGTGTGGGACAGGCATTCACAGCAGGGCCGCTGAAATTAGAGGAAGATGTGTCGGCGCAGGTGAGGACCCGGGACAGTTGGGCTGCCTGTGGCTGTCTGCACAGGAAGTGGGTGCTGGAGATCAGTCACAGGTGGTCCTGGGGGCAGGGCATGGGGGACTGGAAGAGGCAAAGGCAGAAGGGAGCCAGGGGAAGGGATGAGCTGAGCGGCCCCTGTGGTAGGCATGGTGGGGAAGGGCAGAGGCTGGGTTGGGGCAGGATGCCAGGCTGGGGGAGGGGAGGCTGGACATAGGAGACAGTGGCCTGGGGACAGGGGGAATGTTATGTATCATCCAAGGCTTCAGCCCTAAAGCTGGCAGGGGGTGGGGGAGCGAAGGCAACACCTCCTGGGACCACCTTGGAGGATGCTCTTGCCAGCACTCCTCAGTCTGGGAACCCCTCCCATGGGAATGAATCCCCCAGGCTTCACAGAGGGGCTCTGGAAGACTCTTAGATTGATTCAGGCTAGATGAGAGAGATAAGGGGTGTCCCCTGGGCATTACAGGAGTGGCAAGGGTCTTCCTGGCTGTTAGCTAGGAGGCCACGGAAGGGCAGGGGCCTCTGCTTCTGTGGGGCTTCCATGAGAGGAGGGAGTGCAAGAGAAATTGGAATGACATCCTGAGTGATGGTTCCAATGACAGTGTTCTGGGCAGGTCCCTTTCTGGGTAGCATTTCAGCTGCTGTAAATGCAGGGACCACCTGGACTGCAATACAACCCAACGCCACTGCCCGCCCAGCGCCAGCAGCCCCATGAACAGGTCATTAAAGCAGACTCCATGTCCCTGTCATCCCTGGCAACTCTGGGACGGAATGAGGGTCCTGCTCAGTGCAGGGACTCAGGCTGGAAACCCAGGCCCCGTTCTTTCTAGGACCCTTCATGAGCCTTGGGCAAGTATTTTTAGCAATGGTAATGAAGGCTTTCCAGGAAAGGAGGGGCAGGGGAAAATATATTGCTGCTGCCACATGTTTGCGGTTGGCTTGTTTATATTTTTAAAATAATTACACTGTTGAATTCAATAATTTCCAACTATGAAAATGACCAGACTCTAAAGAATCTCAAGTTCGTGGTCTGAGAGCCAGGAGTGGGCTTTGACAGCGGGGCTGTGGGGCTGAGATGTTGGGATCTAGGCTACAGAGAAGGGGAAGCTAGGAAGGAGAGGCAGGAGGGGTGGAGCATGCAGCAGGGGTTCACCAGCCACCTTTCCCTGGAGGGAGGCAAGCATGGCTCCAGCATCTGGCCTTAGGAAGCTGGGGAGACTGCTTATCCCAAGCCAGCCTGCCCAGGCACTGGCCCCTTTGCTCCAGGCTCTGAGATAAGGGAAAGGCTGGGTGTGTTCCAGCCCCAATTTTTTTCCTTTGCTGACTGCAACCAAAAGTGGGGTCACCCATTCTCCCGGATGAAAGGCTGGATCCACTTTGCCCTCATTGCTGGAGCCGCAGCAGCTGTGCTGACAGTCGGGGAAGCAGGGCCGGCAGAGGGGCCGCCGACAGCAAGGACATGAAAGGTTCGTGTTCTGAGAATTCGTTTGCATACATCCCAGCTGTAATTTTTTCCCCTTGGGAGAATGGGATGTCACGAATCTGACGGGCATTCAACAACAGGAGTAGAAAGGAAAAAGGGAGCAAGCTGCCAGGGCTTCAAAAGCAACACTGTCTTGGCATAAAGGACATGAAAACAACTTGACAGGATAAAGGGTGCAGGGCCCCGAACTGCATGGTGATGGATGCTAAAGACGTCATTGGCCTCTGGAAGACCAGGCAGTGCCTGGACGGGGGCTCGACAGCAGTGGGGAAAGAGGGCCACAGATGGGCAGGGGAAGGGACAGTCCTAGCTCCTGGGACAATGACCTTATATGCTCGCTACAAAGGTGTGTGTGGAGTGGGGTTCCCTGAGTGCCTGTGTGTGTTCTGAGTGTATGTGTAGACTTTGTATGAGCGTGAACATTGTATCAGTCAGCTATTGCTGCAGTAACACTGCATAAGAAACCACTCCAAAGCTAAAACGACACTTACTTATTCTCAATCCCATTGGTTTTGGGGTCTGCCGCAACGGCACTGGGCTAGCCTGGACCTTTGGCTCCAGACTCTGGGCTCCAGGGTCCAGGCTGTAGGCTGGGATCAGGAGTGGCCCCACATGTCACATATCCTCCTTTGACCAGCAGTCCCCCTCCAGGGCACGTGGTCAGCTCCATGTGTCTCCTTTCAGGGCGCTGGCTGAAGGAAGAGCAGTTCCTGGAGGGACGTTTTCACTGTAGATCACCAGCATGAGACAGCAGACCTCACCATCCAAGCGCACTGCAAGCCCTGCGTGTGCCGGGGCTGAAAACAGCAGCCCGTTGGCCAAAGCAAGTCTCATGGCCAAGACCAAAGTCAAGGGTTGGGGAAGCATGCTCTGCTCAGCGTGAGACTGTTGTGTAATAGAGAGCTGTGAGCAGGAGCTCCGTCTGCCACAGCTCACTCGGGATGTGAGACTTCAGGTACCATGGGGGTTCTGATGGCTTCAAAGTGTGTTGTCATGTGTCTCAGTGTGTGAAGTGGCTCTGTGTGCATGTATGCCTTTGGTTCAATGATCGGTCCACTCCCACATGAGCGCCATAAATTATTTTAGTGAAATGATGGATGGGGGTCCCAGGAGAGAAATGCCTAGGGTTGCGGGACTGTTGGCAATATCGGAATTTTAGTGCAAAGTTATAAAATCTGCCCCAGGTAGAGAAGCCGATAAACCACACGAACACTCTCCATGTATCCGTCGCCTCTGAGGTATGGAATTTTTTGATCCTATCGCCAGCTTGTAAGAAGGGGGTGGGTGCAGCCCAAAAGGATTAACTTTTCAATCTATTACAGGGAGCCCAGCATCTATTATTTGGAGGCCACAGAAGAGAAGCTGGAATGAAAATTAGGATTCAGGGACTTTTCCCCATGCAAACTGAGTTGAAAGCATCCTGGCAGGCGAGGAGAAAAGCCAGGTCTCAATGGAGGCCTGCTCTCCAGGGGAGGGACAGGAAGAAATGTATCGATCCGAGAGGTTCAGGTAAGAGGCTCCCGCAGGCGGTGCGTTCTCTGCACATGATGGCGGAACGTTCTCCAGTGGCGTATTAAGCTGTTCCTCATCAGCTTTCAGGCAATAGAGCCAAATTTCCCCTGTTACTTACACTTGCCTTTTATTTTGCACGAGATGGATTTTTAATTTTTACGATAGTATTGGGAAAATTTCAAATTATCTCCACAAGGCAGGCTCCAAATGTGCTGTGTATTTGGTCAAAACGTCAGGGCTTCCAGATGGGTCGCTATAGCACCAGGAGAGGAAACCCAAGTTGGCTTCCTCCAGCCTCGGGAAGTGGGCCTGTGCCTGTGCCAGAGTCACTGGCTGCCGTGAACTAGGTGTTGCCTTTGGCTCCTTGGGTGGGGCATCTCCTGAGCATGGACTTGGTGCCAGGTGCTGTGCCAGGCTCCGGGTCTATGGCACAAACCATGACAGACAGAATGGTGTCTTGGTCCATTCGAGCCGCCGTAACCAAGCGCTATAGATTATTATAGCATTTATAATAGACAACAGAAATTTATATCTCACAGTTCTGAAGGCTGGAAGTCCAAGGTCAGAGTACCAGCATGGTTGGGTTCTAGGGAGGGCCCTCCTCCAGCCTATAGACTGCTGACTTCTCCCTGTATTCTCGCATAGGGGAAAGAGGAGGAGAGAGCTCTCTGGGGTCCCTTTTACAAGGGCTCCATTCCGTGGCCTAATCACCTCCCAGAGCCCCTGTCTCCTAACACCATCACCTTGAGGATTAGGATTTCAACATAGGAATTTGAGGGGGACACATCTTCAGACCGTAACATGTGGTCTTTGCCCTCACCAAGCTTTCATTCTAGTGGGAGCCACATCTGAAAGAAAGAAACTGATGAGCTTAGTAACTGGGCTTTGAACAAACCCACAGGCAGCTGAAGTTGCAGGTAGCAGAAGAGGCCTCGCTAGACCTCACCTGGGCTGAGGGTACCACAGGTGAGTGCCTGCAGCTGCGCTGTAACGAGAACGATGCCTCCCAGCGATCAGATTGCTAGGAGGGGCCACGGAGCTAGTCCAGCCAGACCTAGGGTGAATGCTCATTCCAGGTTTGGGCCCCTGGAGCTGGGGTCCTGGCTCCAGCCTCAGAATGCACCCTGGCCCTGGCTTGGAGCCAGACAACCTGCAGGCCTGTTTTAGCCCCTGCAGAGGCAGGTGATAGTGATCACTACCGGCCCCGGCACATGGTACTCCTGTCTCTTCCCTCCTGCTGGTGACATCCGGCATCACCACAGAGTCCAAAGGCAGAGAATGCAGAGGAGATTAAGACAGCCGGTCTCAGGAGCTGCCCCCTTCTCGCTCTACGCCTGCCTCCTCCTCTCAGTGTCCCTTTGGTGTCTGCAGATTCCAGGGCTCCGATGACCCTCCGATTATGGCGCCTGCTTAGGGTCTGCAATAAGAAATTTGCTAACAAGGTCAGGAAAAGGCCTGCCTCTGCAATGAAACCTATTAAGATCAAAGGAGCATTCAACACCTGTGCTGCAAGGGGCCTTCCTTCATCACTTGCTCGCTCACCTGGGGGTGCTTGGGGAGCAAGTCCGTGTGCCTGCTACTAATGCTGGATGCCCGCAGGAAGCAGGCGGGTGCTGTCCCTCCTGCAGGACACTAGAGCTGAGGGTGTCTGATGGGGCACTATGAGCTGGACTGCAAAGGACCAGGAGAGGGGTGGACGTGGAGCAGTGGGCGGCACATTTAGAGGGGATTGAAGAAGACTGGGAGAAGTTACCTCGGTGTGGCGGGCTGCTTGTCTGCAGGTCTCTGTTAGGGACTGAATGTGTCCCCCTTAAATTCTTATGTTGAAATCCACTCCCAATGTGAGGACTTTGAGATGTGGTTAGGTCATGAGGGTGGACCCTCATGAATGGGATTGGGCCCTTATAAAAGGGACCCCAGAGAGCTTCTTCCCCCTGCACCCACCATGTGAAGGTACGGGGAGAAGTCAGCTGCCTGCAGCCTAGAAGAGGGCCCTCCTGAGACCTGACCATGCTGGCACCTTCGTCTTGGACTTTCGGCCTCCAGAATGGTAAGAAACCAATTCTGTTGTTTAAAAGTCACCCAGTCCTGGCCAGCTGTGCTGGCTCACACTGTAATCCCAGCACGTTGGGAGGCCGAGGCAGGAGGATCGCTTGAGCTCACAAGTTTGAGACCAGTCTGGGCAACAGAGTGGGATACCTGTCTCTCCAAAAAAATTTTTTAATTAGCCAGGCATGGTAGTGTGTGCCTGTAGTTCCAGCTACTGGGGAGGCTGAGGTGGGGGGGTCACTTGTGCCTGGGAGGTTAAGGCTGCAGTGAGCTATGACTGTGCCACTACACTCTAGCCTGGATGACAGAGTGAGAACCTATCTCAAAAAAAAGTCACCCAACCCTGTGCAGCCTTTTAAAAATAGCAGCCTGAACTCATGAAAACATGCCCTTCATACATTTACCCTTCCCCTGTTTAGAGGGGCGTTGGGGTTGGCTTAGAGGAAGAATCTGGCCTGGAGTTTTCAAATACTGGGATTTTGGCCCTAATAAGAGATTTCAATGACTACTTATTTTTTACCACAAGGGAGAAGAGAATTCTCCAGGCCAGGGGAGAGGGGAGAGGACTCGAGCCAGACACTGATGTGGGTGAGAGAAGCATCCTCTCCTGACCCAGGCCAGGGAGGGAGGAGGGTGGATTTGGAAACCCAGGGACAGAGGAGACCTGAGCCCTCCCCATCCCTCAGGCCAACCACATCCACAGCACACAATCGACAATTTCTAGTTTTGCTTCACTTTTAAGTGGAAAAGGAGTGTAAATACTGTGGAGCAATGCGCCTTAGATTCCTTCCAGGTTTCACCATTCTCTCCAGTCTCTGACACATGGCAGCCTACCCATCTGACTTGATGGATAGCATTTTTAGCGACTTATCTCTACAAAGTCTTACCTGAGTATTCAACTTAGTTTTCACAGAAGCAGCAGTGCTCTTTCTTCTTACATTTATATTTCATTGGTTTAAATACTATTTATGGAAATTACATGATATGGTTTGGATTTGTGTCCCTGCCCAGATCTCATGTCGAATAAGAGCAGGGGCCCAGTGGGAGGTGACTGGATCACGGGGGCAGATTTCCCCTTTGCTGTTGCAGTGATGAGTGAGTTCTCGCGGGATCTGATGGTTTCAAAGTGTGTGGCACTTCCGTTTTGCTCTTTCGCCCTCTCCTGCTGCCATGGGAAGAAGGTGCTTGTTTCCTCTTTGCCTTCCACCGTCACTGTAAGTTTCCTGAGGCCTCCAGTCATGCTTCCTGTTAAGCCTGTGGAACTCTGAGTCAATTAAACCTCTTTTCCTCATGAACTACCCAGTCTCAGGTGGTTCTTTAGAGCAGTGTGAGAACGGAGTAGCACACTGCATCGTTACACCAACAAATACAACTGGCATAAGCAGGTTTGGGACCACGCCCTCAGGCTCTGGGTAATCTCACAGTGGAACAAATGGCAGCAGAAGTGGGAAGGCACCCGAAAGTAGCCCCTCAGCTGAGAGCATCCGTACACTGACTACATCGGGCCACAGGGTTTAGGGCAAGGCAGGGGAAAGGAAGAGATGGCTACGCAGCCACTGTGTGAAGTGGACGTTGGGTAAGAGAACTCCCACTGTACGTGCGAGAGAACAATCCCATTTTAGGATGGGTTTCCCAAAAGCAGACCTAAGACAAGGATTTGAGGGTAATGCTAGTGATTTTTTGACCAAGAGGCACAGGTGTGAGTGGGAGGAATGGAAGGAAGCCAAGGTGGGCCTGTGGGTCACAGTCTGTGGTGGGAGCTCAAGCCTGCCTTAGACAGGTGCTACCCCCTAGGCAGGGAAGCTGGGCCGATCCATCCCCCAACGCCTTGTGTTCTTGGCTGAGGATGGCTCTTGGGGGCACGAACTGCCTGACATCACATCGCAGCCTTTGGCTGAGTACCCTGCTGCAACTGAGAAAGTCCTTAGGCTGAGAGCTGGAGGCAACGCTGATTTCTCCGTCAGTCTTGAGAGGTGCAATGCTCAGGACCCAAGATACCTTTTAGAGCCTGTGAAAATGCTTTCATACTTTTTTGTTTGTTTTTTTTTTTTTTGAGACAGAGTCTTGCTCTGTCATCCAGGCAGGGCTGCAGTAGTGCGATCTCGGCTCACTGCAACCTCTACCTTCTGGGTTCAAGCTATTCTCCTGCCTCAGCCTCCCGAGTAGCTGGGATTACAGGTGTCTGCCACCATGGCCAGCTAATTTTTGTATTTTTAGTAGAGACGGGGTTTTGCTGTGTTGGCCAGGCTGGTCTTGAACTCCTGACCTCAGGTGATCCTCCTGCCTCTACCTCCCAAAGTGCTCGACTACAGGTGTGAACCACCATGCACAGCCACATGCTTCTTTTATCAGAAGAAAAATAAATAAATTTTTAAGGTGAAGAAAATGTTTTAATATATAATAATATATTGTCTTTATACAGTAAAGTTATAAAATATTATTTTTAATATATATTTTAATGGAATGTCTTAGTCTGGTTGAGTTTCCATTATGAAGAATCATAGACTTGATGACTTAAACAGACATTTATTTCTCACACTTGTGGAGGCTAGAAGTCCAAGATTAAGGTGCAGGGCAATTTGGTTCCTGGCGAGGGCTCTCGTCCCGGCTGGCAGACAGCACCAACTCCCTGTGTCCTCACATCCAGAGAGAGGGGAGAGAAATCTTTCTCTATTTCTTACAAGGTCACTAATCCCATCAATAAGAACCCCATTCTTACGACTTCCTTTAGTCTCAATTACCTCCGAAAGCCTTATCGCCAATTATAATCACATGGTGGGCTAGAACTTCACAACATACACAGTTGAGAGGGGACACATTTGGATTCCTAGCATGGAGGAAGGGCCCCAGGATGGGAGACTATGGCCCTGGGGGGAGGGGCTCATGACGAGACCTGGTCAGTGGGACAGACACCGGACGGCCAGGGGCTCTAGTTGCATCACTGCAGTGAGTAGCAGATGGTAACAGTGGTAGATTCAACATAACTTGGACAAGGGGAAAAGTGAGTACGGTGGGGAGTCTTGGGGAGTGAGACAATGACTGGAGTCTTAGCCAGGCTGTATCGAAGTCACTGTGAGGCCATATAAGCCTGTGGGCTGAAAAGATGGAGACGGTGTGAATTTGTTGTTTTAGAGGCAATGCAGTTTCAGATTTGTGATGAGAGGAGGGGGCTGAGGTGGGGTGAAGAATTAAAGTTGCTGGAGCCAAGAGGATTAAGGAAGAAGGAGGCAGGCTATCCCCTGGGCCATCCATATGGACCCAGCTGTGTAGGGTGGTGGCTGCATTTGAGTGTGAGGCAGGTGGTGGCAGGTGCAGCATCTTGAGTGACAGAGGGGATGTGTCAAACACTGAAGGCGAGCAGAGAGCTCTTCCCTAGAGGGACAGAGGACAATGAACCAGAAGTGTCGTGGAGGACAAGAAAGAAGTCAACCTATGCCTGACCCCGAGGGGCATGGGACATGGGAGAAAAACAAGTATTTGCTGCTCCCCTAAGCAATAAACCTGCTCAGCCCCCTCACTGTCAGGGCAAGGGAAAGGAGAACCTGTCTGAAATTCCTCCACCAGACACAGGACAGCTGGGACTGGAACACAGGCCCTCGCACTGAATTATTCAAGCTAATTTTAAAAGGGAGTTTATTAGACTGTGGGGTTTATTAAACGATGTTCTTGGTCAGGAAGATAAAATATTGAATAGTTGTCTGTCCTCCCTTAGTTCATGTATGGATTATAAATATAATCAAAGTCCCCTAAAGGCATTTTAAAATCAATATGCTTTGAAGTCTTATGTGAAATGAAGAAATAGCCAAAACTTTCAAAGAATGTTCTTGAAATTAAGTGCAACAAAGTGAGGGGTGGAGAGGGAGGGTGGTGTGGGCCAAGCCACACCCAAGAGCAGATTATAAAGCAAAGCTACTGAAAGCTCAGAGCTGGCTCCTGCACAGAGAGACAAACAGGACAGCCCAGGGAACCCAGACACAGGCCTGGGTATGAAGAAGATCAACACGTGGTCAAGTCCATTCTCCAAAACAAGCCCAAAGGAAGAAGTGTTTTTGAATTGTATTGGGTAATGGAATAGTCAGTCAGGATAAAAGATCGGGTTGGATCCACATGACATCATACACTCAATAAACTCAAGGTTGATTAAAGTGTTAAATATGGAAAACTACATTTTAGATAAACTAGCAGAACAGAAAATAGAATATTTATCAGATTTGCAGGTGAACTGCTCGTCTCACGAGCGATAGAAACAACTTCAAAGACGAAGATTGAGTTGAATGTGGAACGTCTACAAACTTTCAAATAATGACAGTAACAGAAAAAAATGAAGGCCCACTGGGAGAACGCTTACACCGAAAATGAATACATGGTTTCCAAATATGACTGGCAAAGAATGAACAGGTATCATGTCTAAAGAGCTCACCCAAATCTATAAAAATATGCAGACTCCCAAAACTAACAAAGCAGAGGCTGCAGAAGGCATTCGTGGGAGAAGAGCAAATTGCGAATAATTAAAGAGATCAAGCTTGGGACACTATTTTTGCCCTCATTTAAAAACCAGTTATTTTGAACAGTTTGATCTTGAAACACTGAAGCGAATGGTCAAACTCACTGATACTTGCAGCATTTTCAGCAGGGACAATGTGATTGGAAAGGAAAATGGTGACATGAAGCAAGAGCCATCAAGATTTGCCTAACCTGACTCCTTATTCCCCATCTGAAACTCTGTAAGAAAACAATCAAATGGAAGCAAAAGCCACATGCACAAAGACGCTCGCTCTCATCTTTAATAGTAAAGTAATGTTTTACTATTCAACATTCTATTTATGATATTACATATTATTAAACATACTATTTATAAATAGTATGTTTAATAATATGTAATAATATTATAGTATTTATAAATAGTATGTTTAATAGTAAAACAAAACATAGAGAAACAGAAATGACCTAAATGTTCCAAAATAACGGAAGAGTTATATTGTAGCCTATCTACTCAATGGAGTATATTTAGCCCCGAACTTACATGGATAAAAACAAAAATAGTCACCATGTTAGGGCTATGGTTTAAATTGGGAGAAGGAATCCCTCCCTCCCTCCCTCTCTCTCTTGTTTCCCCCCTCCCTTCCTTCCTTCCTTCCTCCCCTCCCCCCCCCCCCTCTCTTCTCCTTCACAGCAGAGTGGGCCTGCACTGAGTCAACAGACTCTGGGAGGCTGTAGAATGCTGATAATGCTCTCAGTTCTCCAGGACTAGAAGTGGGCAGGGGCTTGGGGGAGCTCCTCTTATCAGCCAAACATGTATACCCCCATTAGGTAGAAATCCAAGGAATGGAACATTAGAAATTCAATCTACATATTTAGAAAAATCATGTATGCTAATTATAGGTATATTGCCAGGTGAACACAAAATTCTATTTTGGGCATGTCTGAAAAAAATTCACCTCCTGGTGAAAATACGTCACATTTGCAGCAAACCACACATCTCACACTTAGCTCCCACATCCTGGGTTAGCAGGGGAGCTTGTATTTCCCAGGATCTTCTATCCATTTATTCCTTTGGGAGTGGCCATGGTGGGGTGGGGTCTTCATGTGTAACCACCGCTGTGGGTCTCCACGCTGCAGACCCTCCCTTCCAGCTTCTCCTGCCTTCCTGTTCTTGCTGCCCACCGACCAACATGCTCTGCTGTTCCCAGGCTGCTGCCAAAGCCCTCCGAGTACCCACTTCCACTCCGCTCCCAGATCCCTGGGGCCCAACCCTCTGCCTTCATGCCACGGCTCCTCCTCTGCCTCTTCACTCCGTCCCCCTCTCGATACCACTTCTGGGACTGGGGAGAGGTTCTCTAGCAGGGCTGTTGACTCCTAGTGAAGCACTCAGACCTTCTACTGCAGCCTCTTCTCTCCAGAGTTCAAAGGCACTGCTGTGGGAGGCAGGAAGGGAGTAAGTACCGTAACAAGGCGTGGCCAAGTCAGCCTCATTCTGCATCCTCCTATCTGGGCCACCTTCTCTGTCTGAACTGGTCAACTCCTTCACTTCTGGTGGCTTCTCTCAGGATCCACTGTTGCTCCTCCTTGTCAGACCCTATGTGGGGACCCCCTCACCAGTCCATCATAGAGGACCTGGCAGGTGTCACCTGCCATTGTTGACTTGGTTTAAGTTCTCACCCTAGGATCCTGGGTGCCCTATAGGCCAACAGGAGTGGTTGGGTGGTTGTTTTCATGTTCCAAGACCTTCAGTGAAAGCAGAGGGTGGGAGAGTCTACTCTGTTTAGGGCATACGGGGGACCCCAGGGCAATGTGGCCTTTGTCTCATACCAACCAGGTAAAGCCCCATTGGTGAGCAAATCAGAGGACCCACAGAGGGGGTCCTGGCCCCATGCTCATCTTTACTAGGGAGAGAAGGACACAGGACATACAGACCTCGGTGAATCCTTGGACACAGTCAAGCCGGAAGCCCAGCGCTCTGCTTGGTCTTAGCAAGGCACTTCTTCTGTAGAACTTGTCCAAGGATGGGTTTCTGACCTACAGTGAGAGAGTCCTGAGGACTGCAAGAGCTACTCACTACTTCTTAACTTTTATAAGTTATCTCATTGGGCGAGTTCGTGGGGATGAGGGAGTGGCTGCCACAGGCTTGGGGTGGGATCAGGGAAGGAGCCACAGGCTGCCAACCAGAGCCAGCTGGGCATCTTGTGACAGGGAGCAGACGAAACCAGCAGTCCTCTGTGGCCACGAAAGGACCTGGGCTCCTCTCTGGGTCAGCGCATGGAGGTGGCAGCCTGGGCTGGTCCCCAGGGCAGCAGTGCTGTTCCCACAGAGCACTCGGGGAAGGTGGGGGAAGAGCAAGCAGCTCCTGCATTGGCCCATCCCATGCCCATCAGCACTCATGGCTGATGAATTTCTGACAGCGTGGACCCGACTGAGAAATCCTGAGGAGGCCCAGCACGTCTCTTCCAGAGAAGTGAACTTTAATTTATTTAAATGTAATGGAAAAGCATATGGAGGGGAACGGAAAACTAATTTGAAATAGTGCTCAAAGCAATCAATATGTTAACAGATTCCTTCAACTTTTGCTTGGCTGCAGGGAAAATAAAAACCCACAAAAAAACGTTTAAAATGTAAGCCGATCTCTTCTATCCCTTCCTTCTGTATTATGAAAACACTGTTTTTGATGTTTGGGGCTGAATTCTTTGGAGTTAAAATCAGCCACTCTTGTAAACAGTAAAAGTTGCATTTGGAAATATAAATCATTGGATGAAGTTGGAAGTGGCATTGGAGATAATTTTAGTAAAAAAACCCCAAAACTGGTTTTGGGTGTGTTGTAGCAGGTGAGGCAGATGAAGTCTTTTAGATCAAACTAGACTTTTCTCCGTGCGTTTGTTTTCTCATCTGCAAACTGGGCTCAGTGGTCCTTTCTTAATGTTCCTGTGAGAATTCAGCGGGATGAGTGGGCTTTGCAAAGTGCAAAGCCATTCAGGTGCTCATTTTGGGTGTGAGTTGCATTCCTCCCTTTCCTGAGAGACTATTGGTTCTTTGAGGCTGAGGCCGTTTTCTCTCCAGCGCGCCTCTCAGAGGAGACAGGCTGGGGCTGAGTGTCATGACCTCAAGGACCTGCTGGATTCGGCTGAGCTGAGGAAACCCAGGTTGACCTACTACCTCCTAGCCTGTTTGCACCCAGTGCTGCAGTGTCTAACATGCCACCATCAGTGAGCCATACCTTTGTTGTGTGACATGGTAAAAGCCCCATAAAACTGCACACCTCAACCATACCTTGGCTTTCTGTTTAAACTGCTCTCTGTAACCCGTAATGTGACAAGCAAGCAGTCCAAACCCAGGCCATCTTGGCCTCTGCGACTTGTAATTTCCACCCTACCCAGACAACATGTAAACAAATGCTTATCTTGACTTTTGTTAACCGCTTAAGTAACAATCAGAATGTCAAAAGTCCCCTAGCCCTCAGAATGTCTGAAACTCCTCACCCCCACCCCCACCCATCACGCTCACCCTGAGGTGGTTTTGGGTGTATAAAAGGTCTTGACACTCTCCTTTTCGGGGCCACGGGTTGGGTTAGAGAGACGCGAGTCTTCCGTGGTCGCTGGCGATAAAGACCCTGCAATTTGGCCTACTTTTGTCCTGGTGTTGACTTTCTATGCTCGGTTCAGTACAACAAGAAGAAGGTGGGAAGATGAGAGAAAGTTTGGAACGTCTTAGAAACTTGTCAACAGCTTTGATCAAAATGCTGATAGTGAGATGCATAGATAGTGAGGCTGATGCAGCCTCAGATGGAGATAAGGAACTTATTGGGAACTAGAGCAAAAGTCATTTTTGTTACCATTAACAAAGAGCCCAATGGCCTGTGTCCCTGCTCTAGTGATCTGTGGAACTTTGAACTAAAAGAGATGATTTATGATTTCAGCAGAAGAAATTTCTAAGCAACAAAGCATTCAAGATGATACCTGGCTGCTTCTAAAAGCCTATGTTCAGCTGTGTGAACAAAGAAATGACCTGTAACTTAAAAGAAAAGCAGAGCATAAAAGTTGAAAAATTTATGGTTTGGCCATGTGGTAGAAAAGAAAAACCCATTTTTAGGAGAGGAATTCACCACGCAAGCTGCAGAAATTTGCATATCTAAAAGGAAGAGGAGTACTAATAGCCAAGACAATGGGAAAAAGGTCCTGAAGGTATTTCAGGAAGTTTCATGGCAGCCACTCCCACTACAGACCAGGAGACCTAGTGATAAAAAAAGGTTTTGTGGGCCAGTCCTATGGCTCCATTGCCCTGCACAGCCTCAGGACACTGCTCCCTGAATCCAGGTTGCTGGTTGCTATAGCTCTAGCTATGGCTTAGTGGGGTCCAGGTACTTAGGCTACTGCTTCAGAGGGTGCAAGCCATGAAACTTCATGGCTTTCATGGGGTGTTAAGCTTGTGGGTGTGCAGAGTACAAAAGCTCAGTCTTGGGAGTCTCCATCTAGATTTCAGAAGATATATGGAAAAGCTTGGATGTCCAAGCATATGTCTGCTGCAGAAGCAGAGCCCTCATGAAGAACCTGTACTAGGACAGCACAGAGGGAAAATGTGGGGTTGGAGCCCACACACAGAATTCCCACTGGGGTTCTGTCTAATCAAGCTGTGAGGAGAGGGCCACTATTCTCCAGACCCTGGAAAGGTAGATCCATCAACAGCTTGCATCATATACCTTGAAAAGCCACAGACACTTATCACTGGCCCTTGAGAACAGCCACTGGGGTTGATCCCCGCAGAGCCAAAGGTGCAGAACTGTCCAAGGCTTGAGGAGACCACCTCCTGCATCAGTGTGGTCTGAATGTGACACTTGGAGTCAAAGGAGATTATTTTGGAGCTTTAAGTTTTAATGTCATCCCTGCTGGGTTTCAGACTTGAACAAGGCAACTGTTCTCTTTCTTTTGGCTGATTTCTCCCTTTTGAAATGGTAGTATTTACCCAATGCCTATCCCACCAATGTATCTTGAAAGTGTCTAACTTATTTTTAATTTTATAGGCTCATAGGCAGAAGAGTCTAGACTTGTTTCATGAGACTTCGGGCATTTGAGTTATTGCCAGAATGAGATAAGTTTTAGGGGGACAATTGGGAAAGCATAATTGTATTTTGAAGTGTGAGAGGGATGTAAGATTTGGGAGGGGAACAGGACAGAATAATTTGGTTTGGGTCTGTGTCCCTGACCAAATATAATGTCAAATTGTAATCCCCAATGTTGAAGGTGGGGCATAGTAGGAAGTGACTGTATCATGGGGGTGAGTCTCCCCTTTCTAGTTGTTTCTGTGATAGTAAGTGAGTTATTGCTAGATCTGGTTGTTTAAAAGTGTGTGGCACCTCTCCTGTCTTTTAATACTCTTCTGGTCATGTAAGACATTCCTGCTTCCCCTTCACCTCTGCCATAATTTTAAGTTTCCTGAGGCCTCCTCAGCTATGCTTTCCGTAGAGCCTATGAAACAGTGATCCCGATAAACCTCTTTTCTTTGTAAATTAACAAGACTCAGGTATCTCTTTATAGCAGTGCAAGAATGGACTGATACAGATATCATTTATAATAGCGATAAGAATAAAATAAATACTTGGTAATAAATTTAACCATGGAAGTGAAAGACCTTCACAATGAAATCCATGAGATATTGATGAAAAAAAAAAAAGACAAAACAAAAAATGGAAAAGTGTCTCATGTTCAGGAATTGGAAGAATCAATATTGTTAAATTACTACTCAAAGCAATCTACAGATTTAATGTAAAATTTATCAAAATTGTAATGACATTTTCACAGAAATCACACAAAACAATCAAAATTAGTATGAAATCACAAAAGACTATCTATAACCAACATAATCAACATAATCTTGGGGAAAACACCACATAAAAGCACATAACCATATAAGGTAATGGATGTGTTAACTAATGTGATTGCACTAATAATTTTATGATGTATCAAGTTATATTTCAAATTTTTATATTATACATCTTATACATGTATTTTTTATATATCAATTATGCCCCAATACAGCCAGAAAACAAATAAGTTTTAAAAAATTATTAAAGCAATTCTTCTTGCCATTGTTTTCAGAAAGTGAATACTTGAAGATCAAAAAATTGAGTTATGTTAGCTAATGTATGAAGGGTAATTTGCTTACTCTAAATTTTTCAAAATATACAACTATTTTCCATTTTGCTGAGTATATCAGATTTTAATTATAAATACCATATCAATGTAAAATTATTGCAATTTTTCTAATTCATTATAAACTCATGAAAATATTTAAATTCCAGTGTTGAGTGGCTGGTAGAATTTTATCAATTTTACTAATGCATCCCAATGAAATTGCCTCCCTTTATCCATCATTCCATAAATTCTACTTCTCCACTGACTTCAGAACATTGGATAATATAGTGCATTTGGATTTGCCCTAATACAATGTTTCTGTAAGATTTCTAAGCTTGAAGAATCTCAAGTCTAAAGACTATGGTGTAGAGAGAGGCCCTGTCATCCCAACTGTCCCAGCTGAGTCCAGCGTCCAGCAGATCTGCCCTTTGTCTGTGGAAGCATGAGTAAGACCTAGTGATTCCAGGCAATTTCAGGAGTACCAATACAGCATTTCACAGAATTGTAAAAAAGAATACTTTTTAAAACTACATTAAGGTTTTTTTTGCTGCTTTGTTATGCAACAATGGATAAAGGATGCAAGGTCTTCTCAATATCATTGAGGCTGTATACATCAGTCATCTTTACAAAGACCAAAACTGGAATGTCAGTTCTTTAAAGTAACAGATACTATCTGAGGAAAAAAAATGCCTCAACCTATGTTTATCTAAATGCAGATTCTAAATTATTCTCAGAAAATTATACTTGTAAATGTCAAAGTCGGTTTGCTTTCATCTATTTGTAGAATATAAACATCTAATCTGTACTTATAAAAATGCTTTTTAAAAAACATTTTATGGCAGTAAATTAACATGTTTCTGACATGTCATTTATAGTATAATTACAGTGCACAAATTTAGAATACTCTTTAGAAGTCAATCATGAATAAAGTATGTAAATACGAACAAAATTTATTGATGTTAAAAACTATATTCAGAAAAATATATTCTATAACAAATTTTGATTTTACTGTCTATTTTGTTTTAACTGTTTCACTTATTTATTAAATGCCTCATATTTGCCAGACCCTAAACTCTACATTTAAAATATAAAGTTGTATAAGAAATGTCCTCAACGTGCAAAGAGCCTGCAGATATGTAAGATAACAATGATAATATAAAGTTGTTACATGGATGATAAAGAATGAGTTTCACAGGAAAAAGATATTAAGATGAGATTTAAAGATAAATTGGCTGATCTCTCAAGGTGCTGGAAGAATAATAGAATGGAGAATGGAATTTTGAGAATATTGTATGCTTGGGAAAATATTTTGAAATCTCACAAGAAAGTTCAATAATATTAATTGTTTAATAACAAATCATGTTATATTAACGTTTACATTTTTTGATCTATGTTTTATTCCTATGGCAGCTCCATTGACAATTAGGTGACTATATTGAGTTACTGTAACAAGGATAGACCCTTTTCTGATATTAACACTGGTTCCTTGAGGGGAAATTAAATGAGATAATGACTGTGAAACAATTTGGAAAGGTGTAAAGTACCATAAAAATTGAATATTTGAATTTCTATTATTTTTCTTCATTTTGTGAACCTCGTAGGTGCTTAAACATATATGACAACCTTTGTAAAATTGTGTTAACTGTATCTTGACATCTAAACCACTAGTGTTGATTTTATAGGTATAAGTTGGCAAGAAAGTCCTTATTCATCGAGTGTTTGAGTAATCTGACAGTGAACCTAATAAAAAGAAAACTCATTTATGCAGCTCCATTTTCTCCTTCACCAAATCTCAATGTTACAGCTATTACAAGCAGAAAATAAATCATTCTTAAACATAACTTTTTACAGTTATTTTTTCAGGCTTTCAATAGGATATGCCTGTTATTCAGAGAAAAATCATTTGCTACATGAATGTGATAGACAATGTGACTTACAGTTTTTAAAAATGGGAGAAGCAGAAATAAAAACATAGCTGCTTCAAATCAATTTGAAAATAAATCATATTTGTAATTTGGCTTTTAGGAAGCAGGTTTGTTCCAAATATGTTTAATTGATTTTAAAATGATGATACTGTTATCTCTGAAAAGTATAATTTAAATATCCACTTAAATTTCTAAGCATTAGATATGACATTGATCATAATATCGGACTTCAGCTTTTATACTGCCTTTAAAAGGATATAATACACCTAGTTTTTTTTTTTTGCATAGACTTTTGAAATGAGTGCTAAATATGAAGTTCTGTCAAACAACAACAAATGGCAATGTCATTTATTTTTGCTTCCAGGAGTCTACTGCCATTCCAGAGACTCTGAATCCTCTTTGTTTCTTAAAAAAAAAAAAAAAAAAAAAAACAACGAGGGAGAGAGAAGAAAACTTCAGGTTACCTTTATTTAATCTACTTACCTCAGCAAAAAAACAATAAAGAAATTCATTCTCACCCGCCAGCAATTATTTTTCAAATTCCTACTATAATAAGAAGGATTATAAACATTAAATGGTCCCCTAGGAGTGTTCAGCTAGAGCACTTTGGAGTATAGCAGATCGATCTGATCTAGTTCTATCACCCTCCATTATAAACTTTGTCAGCGTAGTTCTAAAAATATATAGGAATACATTTTAACCTTTCCAGGGGCTGCACTGTAGAAATGACCACCACTGTGCTAGATCCAGTGCATTATTTTTATCCCTTTTGCATCCATAATTTCTTTCTATACTAATTACACTCCACAGATCAGACTAAACTATAGCCCAGAACTTGGGAAAACCAGAAGAATATAATTCATCCATATCATTTAATGTATGCAAACAGTTATATTTCAGTTAAATTCTCTGACTTTACCAGTGTTTCACACTGTTTGAAATTTCATTTTATTCTTCCCTGTTTGTGTTACCAAAAGGTTCAATTGAATTGCAAATATACTATAAGAAGAAATATATAAAATTATTCTCTATTAGCAACCCAACCTGAATTTGCTTAACAAGACATTGTAGAGAATAAAGAAGTGTAGGAAATAATTGCAAATGTACATTAGTACATACAAATGTACCAATACCAAACAGCAACTAGAAGAGAGAAAGATGGAGCAATTCCCAAAAAAATATTCTGATACATTTTGGTAGGAATTTCAATACTATTAGATATCAGTTGTCAAGAGTTGGCGGTCTTTATTTTGATGAATGTTTTTACCCTGAATTGTAGTTTGGGTGATAGTAAGTGTAAAGTGTAAATTTCTGATTTATACTTGCTTGAATTTGTCTGAGTGGAGTTTGCTTGTTTTATTTTTCCTTCATGGAGTCATTTCTTCTTTGAGATGTCCCTGTTGAGAACAGTGCACAGTTGGACTTTTTGTAAGGGTATACTTTGATGATCTGAGAGTTAGCCTGTTTTATTCTGTTATTACAGTTGAAATTCTTGCTGAGTTTTCTGTAATAGTTTCTTTTTAATATGTCATAAATTGCTAATATGTTGATTTTGTAATGGAGTACTAAGAGAAAGAAAAAAAGAAATGTTAAATGTTTGGCTACAGGGTTTAATTTCAGTCTAGGACATAATATTATCAGTAATATAGGTTATTTTAAAAACCATTCCTGGCAATGTAAGTTTGACTCCCACATTTTTAACATATTTTAATTTTTGAGATAGAATAACATTTACAGAAATCTGATAATAATCAGGAAAACAAGAAATCATCTATCTGCTAAAATTTATGGCAGAAAGTTTACCTAATGTTGTTTCTTTGCATATATTTACATATATATATATATTTTTTTTTTTTTGTATTTTTTTGAATCTGAGTCTCACTCTGTCAGCCAGGTTGGAGTGCTGTGGCACAATCTCGTCTCACTACAACCTCTGCCTCCTGGGTTCAAGCGATTCTCTTGCCTCAGGCTCCCGAGTAGCTGGGATTAAAGGTGCCAGCCACCGCACCGGGCTAAAAAAAAAAAATTATTTTTAGGAGAGACACGTTTCACCATGTTGGTCAGGCTGGTCTCAAACTCCTGACCTTAAGTGATACACCCACTTCAATCTTCCTAAGTGCTGGGATTACAGGCGTGAGCCACTGTGCCTGGCCCCTTTGCACATTTTGTCACATTTAATTGAGTTACAATGTGGCTTTAAACAATCTGATTTCTGGAACTAAAGGAAGAGTCACAGAGCCCCCATTGCTACTCACTGTCTATTCTAAGGTATGAGGGACTATGTGCAGAAGACAGAGTAAAAGTAAAATAAAATTTTCTATGTTTTGAGGAAACATCTAAAAACCTAAAAATGCTGAGATATAGACTGAACCATCAAAAAAGTTCATCATGAACAATTTGGAATATAAAAGAGTAAAATTAAAAATATAGTCTCCGATTTAACTCACTAAATAATTTCAGATAGCTGAATTATTTATCTATTACCAATTTTCAATTTACATTGTGAATTAAAGTGTATGTAAAATGGTTATTTTACCGAAGTATTTGTGAAATTTGAAAAGGCTATTGTGCATTGTGTATAAACATGCTCTCTAATTTATAATATGTACTGATAATTTAGAAGTTATTTCTAACTGATTATTAGGAAAAGTATCAGTGTGCTAACACCAGAAATAACCCAGACTATTATTTAATTAATATAAACTATTTTTTTGATAGTAATAAAGAGATGTTCGTTGTTCAGAAGTTTAAGTCTCGTCTTTTAAAACACAAAACACATGAAATGTGTTGTTTTTAAACATATATTCTACCTTTCATATTATGCCCCATGCAGGTATATAGGAAATTCACCATTGGTTTCTGCATTAGAGTATGTGTTAACATTAAGAAAAACTACAAATTTAGTTTGATTACTATGTTAAAGAATATAGGAAAATGTCTCTAAATGAGCAAATTACGCCAAACAAATGTAAGAATAAAGCAGTGTCCAAAAAAATAAATAAATAAATAAATAAAAAGAATAAAGCAGTGTTCAAATACACTTCACAATAACTAATTTATCTGAAATAACAATCTATTCATATTTTTAAGAAGTGAAATGACATTTAATATTCATGTTACTAATTGCTCAAATTATGCAGCTAGAACACTTTCTATAGAAAAAGAACTGTATTCTTTCTCCAACAGAAAAAAAAATTATTGCTAATATCCAGTAATATTTTTATATCCAGTGATAGTTTTCTAAATACAACTATTCTAAAGTTTTATTTACAACTACTCTAAGAACTACTCTAAGAACTAAGTTTTAGAAGTTAAACTTAGTTTGTTTAGAACTGTTTTATTTGAAATTATTCTAAAGTTTTATTTTATATATGTTATGTATATGCACATCTAAGAATTTTTAAGCTAATTCTCTTTAGGTGGATATCAACAAACATAGGAAATTTAGTCTGAGAAAATAGCATATGCTTAATGAAAACAAAAACTCAGGAATAACAGGATTATTAAGGATTATTGATAGGACTATTAATAATTAAGAAGGATTACTAAGAAGACTTTTGAAAAACATCACATTCTGAAGCCACACATATAATTCCTGTATTTCTATCTTATTAGGTTGATGCAAAAGTTATCAGAGTTTTTGCCATTAAAAACTTTTAATTAAAAACTTCTGATTCAGTTGGTGTGGTACCAAGATTACATTTCAGTTGCTTCTCATGGGAAGTAATTGTTGAGAATGGATATATACCACTCCCCTGCCTCCAATTTTTAAAGACATTAATACCGAATAAAAGATCCTACAGAATGTTGAACAACTAAGTTGTCTCATCTGTTTTAATGGCAAAAGCTTTTAATGGGAAAATCCGTGATAACTTTTGCACCGACCTAATAGCAACAGAAATGACCAACAATATAGATGTGAACAGACAGAATTAGAGAAAGAAGGAAGGGAGGAAGGAAGGAAGGGAGAGAAGGAGGGAGGGAGGGAAGGAGGGAGGAGAGGGGGAAGAAGGAAGGAGAGAGGGAAGGAGGGAGAGGGAGGAAGGCAGGGAGGAACCTAGCTATACAGTTGAAACTAGGGAGAGTAATGCCCAGAGCCTTAAACTGAGATGGTGAGGTGCAGTCTGTACATTAGTCAGTCTAATAAAATACTGAGGATAAATATCTCAGTTGTCAGTCCCATGTAAGTTGAGCACTGCCACATGGGGTCAGAGGAGGAGAATATGAAAGAACTAGCCCATTCCCCTGGTTTCTAGGAAGAGACCAAGCCATGGGATCTTCAGGGATCACTGAATGAACTGATAGTGGGTTAGCCTTTTTAAACATATGTAACCTTGTTTCTAAAATAGTAATAATAATGCAGTCACTTCAAAAATACCTTTGTGAGACCGCAGATTCTGTGTGTAGATTTTCTTGACATAATAGCTGACTACGCTTTCTTGCCCCACTGTCAGTTAAAACAAAACATGTCACTCCTCACCACATTGACACTTGATGATGATGGCAGGCTGAAAAAAGGCAAATACAAAAAGCTGGTTTCTAGCAGTGAGTTGTTTTGTTTGTTTTGTTTTGGTTTTAACTCTGAGGCAATAATTTATAAGAACTAAAATTTCCAAATCCCTCAGAATCTCAGCCAAGATGCTTTGACCTTTATACTGGAAATCCATGTTTGCATAATCCAGCCATCTAATGTATTTTTACATTGTCTGTGGGATAATTTATTTTAAACATCTTTCAGTATGAACAATTTTATGTAAGTGTGCGTAAGTGGACTCTAATATACAATGTAGCAGAGGACAGTTTCCTTTTTGAAGCAACCCAATCAGCAGTGCATGCTCCAAACCTTGCCACTTAGGCACTGCAAATACTATTATTGAAATTTCCATCATAATGTTTGCTAATTAGTATGAGAGGTGTTAGGGAAATTTACATAAATAAATGGCATTCAAATATGTGGTTTGCTAGAAAGCTCAGGCATGAAGGAAGGAAAAATATCAATCAAGATCAGTAACTAATATTCTTGAATTTTCACTTCAGATTCAGAGCTCTTTTGGTTTGAGTCCTCTGTCTTCTGATTCAGCTGGTGTGGCACCAAGATTATATTGTGGTTGCTTTTCATGGGAAGTACTTGTTGAGAATGGATATATACCACTCCTCCACCTGCCTCCAGTTTTTGAAGACATCAATATTGAATAAAAGATCCTACAGAATGTTAAACAACTAAGTTGTCTCAAGTCTGTTTGCAATGCACATCCAAGAAGAGATTTGCTTCTATCCCTAACTAGTTGAGCAATTAAGGAGAGCAAGTGGTAACTAAACCAGACTGTTCTGTGTTTTTCTTAGGAATTATACACTGGACACATCCACATAAACATCTATACACACGCATACACACAAACACACACAAACACACACACCCCTCAGAAGATATCTGGGGGAATATTCTGAAATATAAGAGAAAAAACACAAAGCATAGCACCGACAACATAGATAAAGAGCATAGTAAATGACAAAAATAACTGTTAAATTAACTAATGTAAATTATATCTATCTCTCTCTCTCATTTGCTACGTGCTTTCTCATTGAACAGGAATTCTGAATTAAGAGATTAACCAACATTTCTAAAGTAATTAAAGTGGAAAATATTGGCAGCATAAAAGTAAGATTATTGCATATGCTTTTCTTTCAAATGGCTTCACCAGTGGTAAGAGATCCAAATCTCATGGCATGAGGTGAGAGCTCGTATCCCATGATGCAATCCACCCAGCTTTAGCCACGGTGATTGGTTCAGAGAAGAACGTAACTGTAAAGCGTAGGCTACAAAAAGCATTGCATCTGTTCTGTCAGGAACTTGCAGTGGAATGCCTGCTTTCATTTCTTGGACGCCCTAAGCTCCATGGACATGAGCCTAGAACCATTTGTGTTTATGGATTCAATCTCATTTGAGCAGCTGGTCTAAGAGATTCAAGCCAAAAGGCAGAGAGAAACACATACAAAAGAAAGAGAAAGTCTCAACAATATTCAAATTTTATGAACCCCCCCCCAAAGCCAGTTCTATTCTTTCTACAATTCAATAGCAGAAATTTATGCAAGTCCCAACATTCCTTCTATTAGTGTATGGGGGTTCTGTTATTGGGGAACTTCACCAAGATAAATGGGAAGAGAGGCTGTTACCAGCGACAAGCCGTAAAATGGGAAAAAAATGGCTGAGTCATAGGGGCTGGGAAACAGGGCTGTCTCTCCCTCAGAAGCTGAGGTAATGTTATGTATTAAATTGTATTCCCCCCAAGAATTTGTATCCTTCACTTACTCAATCAGGAATTGAGTAGCTAAAGACTGTCAACCATAATAGGGCAATTTTCCCAGGTCTAATGTAAAGGATCAGATTTTCAAAGTTAAAAGATACACATCAGAAGTCCTAACCCCTAAGACCTCATAATGCAAGCTTATTTGAAAATGAGGTCATTGCAGATATAATATTTACTTAACATGAGGTCCTAAGGATGGACTCTCATCCAGTATTACTGGCACCCTTATAAGAAAAGAGGATTTGGACACAGATGTACAGAGTGAAGACTATCTGAAGAAATAGAGGAAGATGACTATCTTCAAGCCAAGGAGAGAGGATGGGAGCAGAGCCTTCCTCCACAGACATTAGAAGAATGATGACACCTTGATTTTAAACATCTAGCCTCCAAAACCGTGATATAATACGTTCTTGCTGTTTATGCCATCTAGTCTGTGGTACTTTGTGAAGGCAGCCCCAGAAAACTAACACAGATTCTAACAATTCAGGTTCTGAGGCAGAAACCAGATATTAAAATACTCCTGTAGTATCCCAGTATTTGGACATTGCATACACTGAGAATTTTTTTTCTTTGAGACAGAGTTTCGCTCTTGTTGCCCGGGCTGGAGTGCAATGGCACCATTTTGGCTCACCGCAACTTGTGCCTTCCAGGTTCAAGTGAATCTCCTGCCTCCACCTCCCAAGTAGGTGGGATTACAGGCGCCTGCCACCATGCCCAGCTAATTTTTTGTATTTTTAATAGAGATGGGGTTTCATCATGTTGGCCGGGCTGGTCTTGAACTCCTGACCTCAGGCGATCCACCCACCTCGGCCTCCCAGAGTGCTGAGATTACAGGCATGAGCCACTGCACTCGGCCACACTGAGACTTTTTGAAAGACTGAAATTTCAGGAGGTTATTTCACTTCTTTCTACTTTAAGTAAAAAGGCTGCAAGTTAGAAGCAAGTTTAAATAAAATAGGGCCTATCAAGAAAGAAAAGTACAAAGCAAGGCAGATCTCCAACATTGCTGAAGGAGGACATTTTGGCTTGTAATATCCTGAGCCAAGGAAAAAAGGCCAGTTAATACCTAGAACAGAATCCACAAATACTGGGTTAGTTTTGATTAGAAGTTATTGATTTTAGAGGTTCTCCACAACTGCTTGTTAGCTAGTGAAGTTGACATTAAGTCAATTGACAATTTAAAGTTCTTAGACTGCCAGAGAAAAATCTTAAAATTTTTCAGCAGTTGAGGAAATTCCCAGTCTCTTTCACCCACTTAATCAGGAATTAGGAAGCCAAACACTGTTAACCGTAATAGGGCAATTTTCCCGGAGCTAATGTAAGGGATCAGATTTTCTTTTTTTCCCATATATATACATAGACACACACACACACACACACACACACATATATATATATATAACACACACACACACATATATATATCTGGGATATATATATGTATATCTGGGATATGTGTGTGTGTGTGTGTGTGTTATTGCACTTTAGGTTCTGGGGTACATGTGCAGAACATGCAGAATTGTTGCCTAGGTACCTACATGGCAATGTGGTTTACTGCCTCCATCCACCTGTCACCTATATCTGGCATTTCTCCCCATGCTATCCCTCCTCAACCTCCCTACCACCCACTGTCTCTCCCCTATTCCCCCTCCAACAGACCCTCCAACAGTGTGTGATGTGTGTAATGGTCCCCTCCCTGTGTCCATGTGTTCTCATTGTTCAACACCTGCCTATGAGTGAGAACATGCAGTATTTGATTTTCTGTTCTTGTATCAGTTTGCTGAGAATGATGGTTTCCAGGTTCATCCATGTCTCTACAAAGGATACAAACTCATCGTTTTTTAGTTTACTTGTACAAATCAAAAACCAAACCTGGAATAGTTGTTTTGCTTGCTTGTTTGCTTGAGTTTTGAGTTAGGGACCTCACTATGTTGCACAGGCTGGTCTTGAACTCCTGACCTCAAGCGGTCCTAAGCCGCAGCCTCCTGGTCAGTTGGGATTACAGGCATGAGCCACCATGGCCGGCCAGGTACCAGCTGAATAATTTCAAGTATTCAAGTAATGAAGAGGCTCAAATTAAGAAAAGAGAGATCTAGGACACTGTGTGTGGTTTCCCAGGTTTTTCTTTATGACATCAGACATACTCTATGCCAAGAATTATGCATGCAGTCTCTGAAATGGTTCTCTCTCTCAGTGGTTCACACTGTGTGTGGTTTCCCAGGTTTTTCTTTATGACATCAGACACACTCTATGCCAAGGATTATGCATGTAGTCTCTGACCCATGTGATAAAGGTGTGTGGTTCAATGGTTCACCTAGCAGAAAACATTTGTGTTATAAAGTTATTTTATACCCAGACACTCACTTAAGTGTTGTTAAAACCACCTTTGCAAAGATAATGACAGTGTGAGAAATCTACCACGGCTGGCCTCACAGTCTGGCTGTCTTCATTCATTCATGAGTGTAGGTCAAGCTAACCATGGGAGGAATATATTTATATTTTAACTTTGAAGCAAGAATGGTAATAATTCCTCCCTAAAACTGATCCCCTCCTTCCTTGGAGATTGCAGTTGCCCTTGTTAAGACTAATGAAAGGCCCCAATATTAGAATTATGGGAGAGGACTGAATTCTGCTAAAATCTAGGCAGAGTTTCTATAATCCCTTACTGCTCAGGAGTAATGCAGTCAGAGGTTACATTGACAACTTTGCCAATTGTTTGTATAGGCAGCAATGCTAGTATAGAACTTAAGACTGATATTTTGAGATGTATTTCAGACGTGTGCTTGTGACTCATCACTGGTCCTGCAACCCCTACCCTGTGGCTTATTCAGTGCATGAGGACTGTTTTCCACAGCACTACAATTGCATCCTCAACCAACCAGCAGCACCCATTTTCTAGTCCCCTGCCTACCAAATTATCCTTGAAAAACCCTAACCTCTGATCCTTCAGGGAGACTGATTTGAGTAATAACTCTCTCTCATGTGGTTGGCCTCATGTTAATTAAAATATTTCTTTACCACAATATCATGGTCTCAGTGAATTGGTTTTGTCTGTGCAGCAGGCTGAAAGAACTCATTGGGCAAGTAGTGTGATTATAGAGATAAACTTGGCCTGACAGAAAAGAATACAGGCGATGTAGCACCCTGGACCTGAATATGAATAAAATAGCAGGATTTGACTTCAGGTTTTCTCCTTTATGTGAGTGTGTTTTGAGTTGCATGTGCAATGATTGCTTAGTATCAGGCAGAAAAAAGTTTTGGAGAAAAATTTGGAATTGTGTGTATTTTGGGGTCTGTGTGTATGTGTACTGGGTAGTCAGAAAGCAGAAAATTATAGCTCTTCTTGGCATATACCTGCCCATCTTCTCACATTTTTCCAACATAAATATAAGAGAGGACACATGTTAGTGACCAAATTCCAACACAATTGAATTCACAACTTTATAGGGCATGTTCTATCAAAGTCAGGGCATTGACTGACAGCAAATGGGATCCTGAAACTTGAAATGGGTACATACTAGCAGATCCCAGTGAAGCTGGAGATATTAAATTCTGATTGTCCTCTTTGTTAGAAGCAGCTCTTCCAGGTCTACCTGAAGATGATGGCCCTCCTTTTTCTAAAGCATTTATAATGGCTTTCCTTGGGGTATTTTTTTCCTGCAAGGCCCTGCTGATTCTCTTTGGGGCTTATCTCCATCTTCCTCCATTCTTTGCTTCTAGGCCTATAAATAGACTCAACTTTCAACAGGCCCCAAAGAGTAAAACACAAAGGATAACATATTAAAAGGTCATTGCATATCAAAAGAAAACAAAGCTGCAATTTATACATATAAAAATTTGAGGAGTACATATAGGACTAGGTATTAAAAATGTGGGATTATAATGATAGAAATGTAAAATGAAATCAGGCCAAAATTATTGATGCAGTCCTCCTAAGCAGAGATTCTGAAGGTTTAGTTAGTTGACAGAAATATGGATCCAAAGGTGGCATATATTAAATGAAGCTGAAATGTCAAAACTGCTTCAATGCACTATTACTGAAAGGTGTCCAAAGGCTTCAAAATATTAAAATTCTACAGAGCATTTATCACATAAGTATAAAGTATTGCAGAAATCAGTGCTACCTTCTCACTCACCCTGGGGGTGTTCCACAGGGTACAATCCAGTTTCACCATAACTACAAGGAACATATTTGTGAGGGAAGGCCCAGCATCCTTGAAGAGGTCTGTGGATTTAGTTCTCAGTAGGTCAGATATTATGAGAAAAATTTTGTCATCATACTAGATCCCTAAATCTAATGGGTGTAATAGAAATCCAGAGATGTAAGGCCCAAGTGGTGTCACTTAATTACCAAAGAAAAGATGGGAGTAGTACCATAATAGATAGTGGAACCAAAGCAGCAATTAGAATAGCCTGACTCTCAGATACCTGTGGTATTGGCTAGTTAAGCATGATGTTCCTAAGAGTAATGGGCAGACAGTTCGTTAAACTAGTATTTCACCTGAATAAGTGGAAGAGTTTTAGGTCAAGAGAACACATGTCTAAACTGAATCATGGAAACAGTCACATCCTCTCAGTGAATTCCCAGATTGAGCCAGACCTTTTAAATGTCAGGAAGCCTGGATTTCCTTGATGAAGGACCCTGTTACACTGCCAAAATAGTTTTAAATCTTTTTCCTGATCTTAACCAAAAGGACCTGTGGTCATTTATTAAGGTGATTGTGCACTGAGAAAATGCACATTCTCAAACTTTTCCTTGATTACTAGACACTGGCTTTGACATGACTCTACTTGGCAATCTGAAACGTCATTGGGGATCAACCACAGTAAGAAATGGAAGATCTTAGAAACTTAAAGTGATCAATGCATTTTTAGCTCAGGTCAATTTCAGAGTTAGTCCAGTAAGTCCCTAAACCTAGGCTGTGGTTATTTTCCCACATTCAGAATGCAAATTGGAATAGACATTGTCATCAATTTGCAGGATCCTTACAATGGCTTCAAGGCCTGTGAGGTGAGAAATATTAAAGTAGGAAACAGCAAATGGAAGCCACTATAACTGCTTTAACCTACAAAAATGGTAAACAGAATGCAGTAACACATCCCTGAAAGTACTGCAGAAATTAATGCTATCATCAACAACCTCAAAGCTGCAAGAGTGCTGATTCCCACACATTCCCATTCAACTCACCTAGATAGCCTGTTTGGAAAACAGGTGAATGTTAGAGAAGAACAGAGAAGTATTCTAAAATTAATCTCCAATTGCAGCTCCAATTGCAGCTTTTTTCATGTGTTTACGTTGCTTGAAAAAATTAACACATCCTCTAGTACCTAGTATATGAGTATGGATCCAGCAAGTGCCTTTTTTTCATATCTTTTAATAAAGAATATGGGAAGCAATTTGTTTTCAAATAACAAGGCCAGGAATTCATCTTTTTTTTCTCAAAGTTGTATCAGTTTTCCAGCCCTATGTAATAATTTTGTCCAAGAAGTACTTGATCACCAATTTCTTCCACAAGATCTCACACTGGTCTATTGCACTGATGATATTAGCAGATTACACATGGTGAGCAGAAAGTAGCAGTGACTGTACATATATTTGCAAAATATTAGTGTCTCCAAGCTTAGGAGATAACTCTCACTAAAAATTCAGTGTCTTTCAACTTTGGTGACATTTCTAGTGTTCCAGTGGTTTGGTTGGTGTGGAAAATGTCCAGATATCTCTCCTAACGCAAAAGATAAGTTGTTTTATTTGGCCCCTCCTACCACAGGGAAAAAAAATGATGCCTAGTGGACCTATTTGTATTCGGCAGGCAATGTATCCAGCATTTGGCTCTGCTACTCTAGCTCACTCAATGGGGGACATGAAAGGATGTTAATCTTGAATGGGGCCCAGAACAAGAGAAAGGTCTGCAAAAAGTACAGGGTTCCCTTAAAGTTTGTGCTGCCACTTGGACCATATGATCCAACAGACCCAATGTTTTTGAAGTATTAGTGGCAGATGGGGATTCTGTTTAGAGACTTTGGTAGGCCCTTTTATGGGAATCACAGCGTATATCCTTAGGATTTTAGAAGAATGACTTGCCATTCTCTGCCAATAATTGCTCCCCTTCTGCTTGTTAGTGGAACTCAGCAGAGACTGAAAGTTTTGTTATGAACCACCAAGTTACCATGCAGCCTGAGTTGCCCATGCTGAAGCAGGTATTGTCTAATCCACTAACCAATAAATGCAGGCATAGAAGGCACTACTTTGTTATCACAAGAAAGTAGATTATACATAATTGGGCTCAAGTGTGTCGTGAATACATAAGTAAGTAATGTAAAGTGGCACAAATGATCATAGTCACTACTCCTACTGCATTCCATTTTCTTTCCTAGACCATTATGGCCTCATGGGAAGTTCTTTATGACCAGTTGACTGAGAAAGTGAAAACCAGTGCCTGATTCATGGATGATTCTGCATGGCATACAGGCACCATGGAAATTGTGTGGACAGTTGTAGCATAACAGATCTTTTCTGGGACATTCCTGAAGGGTAGTGGTGGAAAAAACTTTTTCCAGTGGCAGAATTTCAAGCAATACGCCTGGTTTTTACTTTTGTCTATGAGGAGAAATTGACAGAAGTAAGAATATAATGTGATATATAATATGAATGGCTTGGTGGGTTGTTCAGGGATTTGAAGGAACACAATTGGCTGTTGATGACAATGAGGTCTAGGAAAAATGTATACAAGGAGACCTCCCTGAATAGGCAGAGAGTTTGAAGATACCTGACCCATGTTAAAAATCACCAAAGGCAATCTCGCAGAAAATTATTTTAATAATCAAGTCAGTATAATGACCTGTCATTACCCCAGTCAGCCTCTTTCTCTAGCCATTCTCCTTTCGTCGCCCAATGGACCCACGAAGGAAGTGACGCTGGTGGCAGGGATAGAGATTACGCATGGAGTCAACAGCATGGACTTATACTCACCAAGGCTGACTTTGCTACAGCCACTGCTTGTGTTCATTCTGCTATCAGAACACACCGACACTGAGGTTTTCACATGGCACTATTCACTGGACTGGTTGGCCTTGTGGCGTGTTGATTACATTAGATCATTTCCACCATAGAAAGGGTAGTTCTCTGTTCTTAAAGGAATGCAGATTATTAATATCAGTTTATTTTTTATGAATGCAATGCCTCAGCCAATATAACCATCCATGGATTAACAAAATGTCCTATACACTGTTATGGTATTTGAAATAACATTGCTTTTGATCAAGAAATTCACCTTATAATAAATGAGGTGTAGCCATGTGTTACTGATGGTGCTTTTGTCATTTTCCGCAACATCCTGAAGCAACTGGCTTGACAGAAAAATGAAATAGCCTTTTGAAAACTCAGTTATAGCACCAGCTAAGTGGCTTCACATGGCAGGGCTGGGTAATGTCTTCCATGATGCTGTGTAGTTTTCAAATAGGTGTTAAACATGTGGTGCTGTTTTCCCCATAGCAAGAAATTGTGAGTCCAGGAATCAAGGGGTGGCTAGTCATTTACTCACAAAATGTGTGCTTATACTAGGAGACACAACAGTGATTCCACTGAATTGGAAGTTAACACAGCTACCTGGCTGCTGTGGGCTCCTTACGCATTTGAATGAACAGCAAGGAAGAGTGTGACTATACTGACTGGGGTAACTGATTCTAATTACCAAGGGGAAATTGGGCTTCATTGGAGGCACAATGGAAGTAAGGAAGAATAGGGCTGGAATATAGGAAATCCCTTAGAACATCTCTTTGTACTATCATGTTCTGTGTTTAAAATAACCCAATTTATGCGGGACAGCTTATAGCCCAGACACCTCAGGAATGAAGGTTTGGGTCACCACTCCAGGCAAAGAATCACAAGCAGCTGAGGTACTTGATGAGTGCAAAGGGAATAGAGAATGCATGGTGGATACTTGTTCTTAGTTGAAGTTTCATTTCTTATATTTTAAAATTCACTTCTAAAATAAAGAAAACTTTATTCTTATCAATCAAGCGATTATCTGAAAATCATATGACTAGTAAGTGGCAGATTCTGAAATGTAATCCATGACTCACAGCATGTTAAAAAAATAGGTGGTGATTAAGTATAAAAGTGTATTAAGGGGAAAATAAATTGCATTCGTTGGTAGTGTTAGCTTCACATTAGCAATTAGAACTGGCCAGTTAGAAAGTGGATACAAAAAGTTTGCAGAAGTCACTAAGAGTAGTGTAGTTCCCCCTGTGTCTTGTTAAATAATCAAACCATTGACTGCTACGATAGCTGAATTTAAGTGTGAGGACAAACAACAAATTAAAGAAGTCCCCTGCAGAGAGCAGAGGCAGACACCTAAATTTCACACATTGCTGAAGAGATAAAAAATTCATAGCAAAGAATTTTTAGAAGAGAAATAGCAAATCACTAGAGATTGAAGCTTCCAAACTTCTAAAAGCCCAAACAGCTTGCTGCCTTCTATCTTGTTCCAAGTTCTGGAGCCTCCAGGCTTATCACACTTCCAAGATCCCATGAATAGAGTCTTATAGGTTAATGACTTTAAGAATAAGAACACACTGAGCTGTATTTCTCAAAGGCAAATGGATGTGATGATTAGTGAGGATGGGTTTTCATATACTTTAAGCTATTCATGGAGGAAAAATAAATTGGAGAATGTTTATAGGTTTATCGGAAAAATAATGATCTGAATTCATGCTTGTGGTATTTTTTTAAATTATTTCTTTTCTGGGGTACGTGTGCAGGATGTGTAAATTTGTCACATAGGTAAACATGTGCCATGGTGGTTTGTGGCACCTATCGACCCATAAGCTGGAATTAAGTCCAGCTGGCGTTAGCTCCTTTCTCTAATGCTTTCCCACGTCCGTCCTGCCCTCCCCAGACAAGCCCCAGTGTGTGTTGTCCCTCCTCCCTGTGTCCCTCTGTTCTCACTGTTCAGCTCCCACTTACGGATGAGAACATGTGGTGTTTGGTTTTCCGTTCCTGCATGAGTTTGCTGAGGATAATGACTTCCAGCTTCATCAATGTACCTGCAAAGAACATGACCTCATCACTATTTATGGCTGCATAGTATTTCATGGTATATATGTACATTTATTTATCCAGTCTATTATTGATGAGCATTTTGATGGATTCATTTCTTTGCTATTGTGACTAGTGCTCCAATGAACATATGCATTCATGTATCTTTATAACAGAATGATTTATACTTCTTTGGGTATATACCCAATGGGATTGCTGGGTTAAATGGTATTTCTGGTTCTACATCTTTGAGGAATCACCACACTGTTTTCCACGATGGTTGAACTAATTTACATTCTCACCAACATTGTAAAAAGTATAGTATTTTTCTTATAATATTGAGTAGTACCCAACTCCCCAACCTAGTAACCAAACTACTTCCTTGACTTAGCAAACCGGCTTAATTCAGGCTGTGGTTGTATTAGCGAAGTTTCCTGGTCAGTTGGTCTCCATGTAACTTCAGAAAATGCAGGAGGCTAGAATTATGAAAATAAATACTTATATATCCCTTCCAGTAATCTGAAACACCTGAGTACAACTGTTTCTTTATTTGGGAAGTAAATATTTGCTTACTCTGTGTGTCAGTGCTTTTCCCATGAAACAAAATCCATTATCTACATAGTGTCCACTGCATAAGAATTCTATCTTTATACCTTTAAAAATATAGATCTTCCCCTAATGATATGCCAGTAAAAAAGAATTACAGATGCATTATTTTTAAAAGTTATTAAGTTCTAAGAGTCATGCCTTCAAAGAGTTTAAATGTGTAAACCCTTTTACATGTTACAATGCTTTTATAAAGTGAGTGCAATCATAGGCCCATGAAATATAAAAATTTTCTAAAACTTTGTAGCTAATAAGAGACAAAATCAGGATTCCAAACTCATATAGCCTGAATTCATAGGTTCTGCTTTTTAGCCTTATATTATTAATAATTGACATTCAATCAAAAGTCAATAATATTGACATAATTATGCAACTATTTTATTCAAAAATTAAAACTAATAATTCTATTTAGTAAACACAAATGGACATTCACAATGAAGTCTTTTTACTTCATTGAATAGTTTATTAAATAGTGCCATTGGGACAAATCCCAAAGATAACACCTCAACTCCTAGGTTCTTGTCAATGACTTAAATACCAAGATTATTTTTTGGGTTGTTTGCATTTGAAAAAATAGAGAAGTTTATTTATCACCCACAATGGTACTGATAAGACTGATGGTGACTTAATCAATGAAGGATCATTTGGTTGCAATCAATAAAACTTACTTAGACTGATTTGAATAATAATCACATTTCATTCTGGAAAACACAAGGACCTATATTGTCCAGGTTTAAAACACAAACTAAACCCAGCATCCGAGTATAGAGTACTTTTGTGTCATTTTCAAAACCTGGCTTCTTAGCTCTAATTTTGTTCTATCTTTCAATTTCATGTTTATTTTCCCATGGAATAAACTTTTTCTGCTTTGTCATGCACATGGTAGAAGATACCTGTTTCTCTTATATTGTCTAATTGTCCCTAATACAAGGAAATCAACAGACACCAACCTATATTCCAAATTAACAAGAAAGGAGTACTTTTCTTGAGCCAATGGCAACCTCTTGTCTCATCGACTTTGGTCAGGTTAAGTGGAGTCACATAGTAAAAATACAGCTTTCTGTAATCACCTGTATGAACTAGGAGAAAGGAGTGTTAGCCTGGAAAATATTTAAATCTTATTTATTTATTTCACAGTACATTCTACAGAGCAGTTTTCAGAGAAAGTTTAAAACAGAAGTAGCTGAAAATAATAGATCCATTCAGGATTCTGTTTAAACTAAAATACTACCTTGTTCAGCATATACCGCAGAAAACGGAGTATGTAGCAATATATAAACACATAAATAATTTTAAAGCATTACACAAATATTTACTTAAGTTGCTATATTTTCTCCCCTTGAATAAAACCAAAAGCCTATGGTATTAGTCTAAATGAATAATTAAGGGACAATTTCATTGCACACTAAATTTTATCCTTGTTATATTTTAATGTAGATTGTCTCACTTTCAACCAGAAGTGATTAACTCAAATGATTCTGGGAACCAAGAACAGAGGATAAATAATTGAATCAGTATGCTGTAACATAACTGGGAGTGGCAAATGTTGAATGATTCATTCAGAATACAAAAAGCATAAGGTTAGAGCAGATTAAACCTTGCCTTCCCCAAGTTTACTGTTCTCATTCTGAAGAGTGATGTTCAAGTTATATTTCTGATTAAGTCCATTTAGAAAATGTTTTATCAATTTGGTCGACTAATAGGAGAGACAGGCAAAATTGTACAAAAAATAAAATAAAAAGTTCAGCATTCTTCAAGAAAACAGATCCATAAACAGCAAATGTTGGTATCTTATATGTCACAGGTATCCATCAAACATTACTGTATTTTCCTTTTCATGTAAAGGCAAGAATTACACATGCACACTTGGTTTTCTTTTTCTCGGAGTCATACAAGCACATATAAAGCAAGAGATGCTGGGAATAGAACTGCATATGGTAAAAGATTACAAACAATACAGTGAATGCCATCTTAAAATTGTCTATTTGTTTCAATTTAATGAAATGGAATTGGAAAGAGGAATATAGCAATTTTCAAATTTATTTTTTTAACTGAAGCATGTATGACAGAATTTTAGAACTTGAGAGAGATGAGTAGTAGTACACAGTTGTTTATGTTTTCATTATTCTGGAAAATGAAATATTTAATAATTTATTTAAAATTTTAAAAATCATTAAATGGATACAACATTTATGGCATGCCAACTTAATACTATCTTTGGGTCATATTTTTCTGTATAATTTCCACTTCACTTTTGCCTCATAGTATTTATTTTTAAATTTTTATTCATTTAAAACTTGTAAAATTGTCCATTTAATCGACAAATAATAATTGTATATATCCATGGGGTACATAGCAATGGGTGATCATGTCAGGATGTTTAGCATATCGATAATCTCAAACATGTATCATTTCTTTGTGCTAGGAATGTTTCACATCCTCCTTCTAGCTACTTGAAACTATGTAATGCATAACTGTTAACTATAGTCATCCTATAGTGGTATAGAACACTGGAAGTTATTCCTCCAACCTAGCTGTAATTTTGTATCCTTTAACAAATTCCTCCCTATCCTCACCTTTCCCCTACCATCCTCAGCCTCTGTTCTACTTTTTACATCTAGGAGATCAACCTTTTCAGCTTCTGCATAGGAGTGAGAACATGTGATGTTTAACTTTCTGTTCATGGTTTATTCCGCTTAACATGAAAATAGTTCCATCCACTTGCCACAAATGACAGAACTCCATTCTTTTTTTATGGCTGAATGGTACTCCATTGTGCATATATGCCACATTTTCTGTTTCCATTCATCTGTTGCTGGACACATAGGTTAATTCTATATCTTGGCTATTATGGATGGTGCTGCAGTAAACATGAGAGTACAGAGGTATCTTCAACATAATGATTTTATTTCCTTTGAATGAATCTCAAGTAATAGGATTGCTGGATTATATGGTAGTTCTATTTGTAGTGTTTTTGAGGATATGCCATACCGTTCTTCACAATGGCTGTGCTAGTTTACATTCTCACCAACAGTGTATGAGTCTTCTTTTCTCTGCATCTTCACTAGCATTTGTTAATTTAGGCTTTTTTTTTTAATATTAGCCATCCTAATTTGGGTGAGATAATAGTCCTACATTTCTTGTGGTTTTGAGTTGCATTTCCCTAATAATTAGTGATGTTGAGCATTTTTTCATATATTTGTTGATCACTTGCAGGTCTTTAGAGAAATCTATCTGTTCAGATCATTTGCCATTTTTAAACAGATTTCTTTCTTTCTCTCTCTCTCTCTTTTTTTAACTGTTGAGATGCTTCAGTTTCTTGTATATTCTGGATATTATGTCCCTGTTAAGTGAGTTCACAAAGGTTTACTCCCATTCTATTTGTCTTTTCACTCTGTTGATTTTGTTTTCTTTTTTGTCCAGAAGCTGTTTTGTTTGGTATAATCCCATTTGTTTACTGTTGCTTTTGTTGTTTGTGCTTTACAATTTTTTCCCAACCTTTTATCCTAAAGAATTACCCCTATTTCTCCTCTAATCATTTTATTGTTTTGGTTTTTACATTTAGGTCTTTGATCCATTTTCAATTGATTTTTGTATAGGGTGAGAGGTAAGGGGGTAGTTTCATTCTTCTGCATATGGACATCCAGACTTCCAGCATCATGTATTAAATGTCTTTTGCCCAAAGATAATTATTTGTACCTTTGTCAAAAATCAGTTGGCGATAGGTGGAACAATTTATGAGTTCTATGTTCTGTTCCATTGGTCTCTGTGTCTGTTTTTATGCAAGTACCGTGGTGTTCTGGTTACTAAAACTTTGTAGTGTATTTTGAGGTATGGTAGCATAATACCTCCAGCTTTATTCTTTTTGCTTAGGATTGAAGCTAAGGAAAAATATGTTAAAACCAAATAAATCTCAGCAAAATACTCATCTGGCCTTCTTTAATTCCTCTTAAAACTGTTCATTTGCATATTTCTCCCAAAAAACATATGCCCAAAGGACATAACAATTGTTTACCAACTTGATGTGAATTCCACATTATCACTTTTCTCCCTTTCTGCAGAGTTTTATCATATCCATTAATAATTTCACATGGAAGGGGAAAAAATTTTAAAATATTTGTATTCTATTGACATTCACTGAATGGTTAGGATGGTATTAGTCCATCCTCATCCTTCTGTAAAGAGATACCTGAGACTGGGTAATTTATAAAGAAAAGAGGTTTAATTGACTCAGAATTCCTCATGACTGGAGATGCCTCAGGAAACTTAAAATCATGGAGGGAGGCACCTCTTCACAGGATGACAGGAGGAAAAATGAGAGACGAGAGAAAGGGGAAGCCCTTTATAAAACCATTGTGTCTGATGAGAACGCACTATCATGAGAAAAGCAGGAGGGTAACTGCCCATGTGATTCAATTACCTCCCTCTGGGTTCCTCCTGTGACACATGGGGAATATGAGAACTACAATTCAAGGTGAGATTTTGATGGGAACACAGCCAAACTATATCACCAAGGCACTATGTTCAATGATTTTCTGCATAATTTTATATGTCCTTTTAAAACCAGGGGAAAATAATTAAAGAAATAATACTCAATGATCAATCTGTAGTGTTTTTCATAACAAATCATTCGTTACTATTCTTTAGGCTTATTTTATTGCTATAGGCTTCAAGAACCAATATAAAAAAATGAATTCTTTTTTTTTTTTTGAGACAGAGTTTTGCTCTTGTTGCCCAGGCTAGAGTGCAATGGCATGATCTCAGCTCACCGCAACCTCCGTCTTCCAGGTTCAAGTGATTCTCCTGCCTAAGCCTCCTGAGTAGCTGGGATCTGGGACTACAGGCATGTGCCACCATTTCCGACTAATTTTGTATTTTTTTAGTAGAGATGGGGTTTCTCCATGTTGGTCTGGCTGGTCTCGAACTCCAGTCCTCAAGTGATCCACCGCCTTGGCCTCCCAAAGTACAGGGATTACAGGTGTGAGCCACTGTGCCCAGCCAAAAACGAATTCTTATTAGATGCTTTTAGATCATATAGGAGAGACCAGAAAAATATCAGAAGAAATTGTAGTTTTTTTTTTTTTCTAAAATATGTATGGGTACAAGGTTAAAAAAAGGCTACTATATACAAATAAAAAGTAGAAGTAGTATATAACATGTTCTCAGAGGCCTAATTTAATTTTGCTAATTTAAAATATTGTTTGGAATGATGAACTAAGGAGACCTCTAATCAGCATTCAAGATGGCCACTTAAGAAAACTGTGACATCAAAAATTCAACCTTATTAGAGATGAGACCTTTATAAGAATTTCTAGTGAACCCTAAAGAAAAGGTTTTGTAACCAATTTTTTACTATATAAATGCAATTTCCCCATTTTATATTGAGATGTCAGTTGCTCAACTCATTAAATACACTGAAAATTGCTAATATGTTGAAATTTTAATTAAGGTTTATCTGCATTGGAAGATTAAGAGTTCATAGAAAATAAACCCAGAGAAAGCTGTCTGATCATGATATTTAGCACTAAATCCCACATTTATTACTGGAATTAATAAAAAAGGACTGCACACCAAAAAAAATAAAATTTAACTCATTAATATTATTACAGCTTTTATAATCTTTCCACTTTGAATTTATCTAATTTAGGTAAATCATACTTGCATCCAAACTTCCTATTACAAAGTAACTGTGTTTTGTCACTTTGATTCACCAAACTTTTCAAACAATTATTTATTTATTTATTTATTTTTTTAGTGGACAAGATCAGGCACATTCAGGGTTTTGTGGAGTGGGCAAAAACATGAATAGACATTTCTCAAAAGAAGATGTACAAATGACCAACAGGTATATGAAAAAGTGCTCAACATCACCAATCATTAAGAAAAAAACAATCAAAACCACGATGAGCTATCTCACCCCAGTTAGAATGGCTATTACTAAACAGACAAAAGAAAGATACATGTTGGCCAGGACGCGGAGAAAAGGAATTCATACAGGTGGTAGAGATGTAAATTAGCACAGCCACTATGAAAAGCAATTTTGAGGTTTCTCAAGAAACAAAAATGGTTGTACCATACAATCCAGAAACCCCAGTATTGTGTATTTACCCAATACAAATCAGTATATAATAAAGATATCTGTGCTTACATGTTTACTGCAGCACTATTCACAATAGCCAAGAATATAGTTTGGCTCTGCTTCCCCACCACGTCTCCCCGAATTGTAACCCCCAGTGTTGCAGGTGGGGCCTGGTGGGAGGTGATAGGATCATGGGGGTGAAATTCTCATGAATGGGTTAGCACCAGCCTCTTCATGCTGTTCTTGTGATAGTGAGTGAGTTATCCTGAGATTTGGTTGTTTAAAAGTGTGTAGCATCTATCTTTTCTCTCTTCCTCCGGCTCCTGCATTTTAAGACATGCTATTTCTCCCACTTTGCTTTCTGCTGTAGGTAAAATCTCCCTGAGGCCTCTCCAGAAGCAGCTGCTGCCATGCTTCCTGTACAGTCTTCAGAACCCTGAGCCAATTAAACCTCTTTTCTTTATAAATTACCCTATCACACATATTTCCCCATAATAGTGTGAGAACTGACTAATAGAGCCAAGATCTGAAATCAACCTAAGTGTCCGTCAATGGGAGAATAAATAAAGAACACTTGGTATATATACAAAATGAAACACTATTTGGCCACTAGAAAGATTGAAGTCATGTCATTTGCAGCAACACAGATGGAACTGGAGATCATTTTGTTAAGTGAAATAAGCAAACCACCAGGACATGTGTATACCTATGTAACAATCCTGCACAATCTGCACATGTACCCCAGAACTTAAAGTATAATAATAAAAAAAAAAGAATATTCTCAAAAAAAGAAGTTGAAAGGGCAGCCAAGAGGCTAATACAATTGACCAGTGAGAACATGATGAAAACATGGGAACACAGATGGAGATAAAAGGACAAGTCCATAAGAAACCTAGAAGAAAAACATTATTCAATAATAACAAATTTGATAAAATTAGGATACTAAAGGCTAAAAGAGGATTTCCAGATTTTGACTTCGGACAAGGATAAGTGATCTGTTCTTCCCACACAAAAAAAGAAACAAACAAAAAAACAGGGAACTTTAAGAAATTTTGGGGGTGATGGATACATTTGTTACCTTCATTGTGGTGATGGTAACACAAATGAATACATATGTCCACACTCATCAAATTGTGTATATTAACTAAAAATACATATTAAATTTATGTATATTTTTAGTATACCCATTATACTTCAATAAAGCTGGGAGAAAAAAAAACAAGTATTACTTGAAAATAAATGCTTTCACTTATTTGTGTGTTCTGCAAAAGCTGATTGCATGGAGGTAGAGTGTGGAATGGTAGATATCAGAGGCCTAGAAGGGTGTAGGGGGTGAGGGAGGAAATGAAGATAGGTTGATTAGTGGATACAAACCAATAGATAAAAGGAGTAAGTTCAAAGGTTCAATAGCAGAGTAGGGTGACTATAGTTAACAACAATATATTGTATATTTTGAAATACCTAAACAAGAGGACTTGAAATATTCCCAGTATATAAAATGATAAATACTTGAGGTGATGGATACCCTAAATAACCTGATTTGATCATTACACATTCTATGCATATAACAAAATATCACATGAATCCCATAGATATGTATGAATATCATGTATCAATAAAAAAGTTTAAAAAGGAGAAACACAAGGAAAATTCAAATTATTTTAATATTTAGGAATAGTAATAATTATAAAATAACTATACTAACTACAAAAGAAATGCTATTCATAACAGGTGTTGATATTCAACTTTTCCCATAAATTTTACTAATGATTTTGTATTTTTTGACAGATTCAATTCTTACAACAATCTTATCAACTAAATGTAATTATTATTTACATTTTACTAACAGAGAAATACACTTGGCTCGAAGCCACTGTCTGCTTCAATTGTGGAGCTAGAAATGTCTATCTAGGAGACAGATGTCTGTCACTCTTTCTTTTGTGTTTACATCTATTTTTATCTCCACTAACATTAGAAAATTGACGTAAAAAAGTATAATGTCTGCTTCATGATAATGGCTACATCTAATCTCTTGGTGGGGAAGGTGTGTTGATAAATTTTCTCAATACAGAATTCTTTATAGTTTCAAAGAGAAATAATAACTCTACAGTGGAGAACAAGACTTTGACCAGATGATTAAAATATCAGTAAAAGAGTAGATAGACATTATGTGCTTTAGAATATCTTACCCTGAAATGACACAATGACATGTGTGTGGTATTTTGGTTGGAATGCATACCTGAATATAAGAATAATAAATTGTTAGAAAGCTGAAAATGAGAAACATTTTATGTACAAAATGTGGGTTTATTATTTTTAATAATTGATGTCAAAAACACCAGGGAGACGAATTCTTTGCAATTAAAGAAGACTAAGGAAAATTGACAAGTAAAGAAAACACCTGATCTTAGATTTGATCCTGTAAAGGAGGAAAATAAGTACTGTAAAGAAGATCACTGGGTTACATAACATAATTAGAATATAGACAGTGGATTAGGTAAGAGTGTTGCATCAAGGCTAAATTGTCAGAAGTCAATAATGGTACTGTGGTTATATAAGAAAATATCTTATTCTTGGTGTGCTGTAAAGGGTTAACTCAGTAGATATTATATTCTTGGTATAGAAACAGAAAACCATTCTTGGTTTTTGACCTTTTTTTCCTCTTCACATTTTAAAGATGTGATTTTGCTTTCTAATGAATATAATTATATTCTATTATAAATTGGATATAAGTGTCCCTTTGAAAACAGTGACTTTTTTTTCCTTTGGCTGCTTTACAAATTTTCTTTTTCATCTTTGGTATTTAGCAGTTAACTATAACCTGCCTAAAGAATTTTCCTTATCCTTCTTGAATCTGTTGTTTTATGACTCAACAGTATCAGAAAATTAGCAGATACTATTCCTCCAAATATTGCTTTTGTAACATGCTTGTTTCCAACCCTTTTGGATCTACCTCTTAAAACACTTTATTACATTCCATGTTATTTCTTAAGCTCTTACATGTATTTCCAATCATTTTTTCACTCTGTTTCAATTTATTTTCTATTATTTTATCTTCCATTTTTCTGGACTTTCTTCTGCTATGCCTAACCTGCTTTGGAATGCCTCTATTGAATCATTAATTTAACTTATTAAAATTTCCATGTTTAGAATTTCCATATGATTTTTGCCATCATCTGGCAAAATTATTCACAATTTTAACATACTCCCTACATCTTTTTTTCTGTATCTTCTTGAGCATGTTATAGCTTAGGTTTCATTGAGATTCTGGATTCTTTTCAACTAACTTGCCTCATAATCAAATTAGCATATATAGCAGCAAATATTTGCTGCAACCCCAGATTCTGAGATAAAGTCTTCCTAAGTCCTGGTTTCATCAGTAACTCCCAAATTTGTCTGAAAATATCTCTTTTTTCCCTTTATTCTTACTTCATTAGGTTTTCTTATTCTCACTATGAGTGTTGTTACTTCATTGTTACTGGACATAGACATGTAATTTTGTGATTTTAATTCCTTGATTCCACCAAACTATAAATAAATATATATATACACACATGTGTGTATACACACACATTTATATTTATGTTTATTTTATAAATTAATTATTTGCAGAGAGGAGGTCTCATAATTTTGCCCAGGCTAGTCTCGAACTTCTGGCCTCAAGTTATCCACCTTCCTGCCTTGGTTTCCCAGAGTGCTAAGATTACATTCATGAGCAAACATGCCTGGCTACAAAACTATATTTGACACTTTTTGACCCCAGGCTCTATTCTATATGCATGTTTTTATATATGAAATTTAAAAAGCTAGAAGAATGAAAGCTAGTGACAATATCAATTCCTTTCATATTTTTAAAAAATTTTCTCTCTCAATGCATAAAGAAGTTACATGTATGAGCCTAAAATAATGTTGACCTAGGTTTTAATTTCTCATTTACTAAAAGATGATTATGTATAATTGCATTTAAAATACATGATTCTCAGTTTTATGTCTTTGAAATATAAATTTTCATGCCTCACAGGAATATGAAAATATAAAATCAAATGTGGCAAGTAAAACAGTTGATTTTTCGAAGCATACTGAGAGTTTGATAAATGACGGTAGATGAATTCCCCAGCCTTAACTGATTTTATAGAACAAAAAATTATGGGAAGTGATACTAAGTAACAATGGAAACTTGTTTGAAAATTTATTTTTATCTGAGAAAAGAGCAATTGGTAGTTTGTTTTTGGAGGAAACACTCAGTTGCTTGTTTGGAAAAAAAATACTAAATCTAAACATATCACAAACAAAGTTAGATAAACTTTGTCAACCTAAAGGAAGAAGCTGAGGCACAAAATATAATTTCAATGAATTTAATTGAGCTAAGTCTAAGACAATTGCCCAGAAGGCTCAGATCCAAGTAAATTTGGATATAAGCTTCTGTTCAGTTCAGCCTTTGTTAAAAGCAGGTAAAAAAGACAAAAAAAAAAAAAAAAAAGTAGGTGGAAGAGCAGAGGAGACAAGAGTGGGCTGATACAAAGTTGTTTATCAGGATTTTCATTGGTTTACAGAAATCATGCTGATTGGTGATTGGCTACACATTGTTGAACTATAGGGTATGAGTTATGGTATCTTGTGTGTGGCATGGTTTGGGTAATTTATACAGTCAGTGTAGAGTCTACATAGTAACCACTTCAAGAGGATAACTTAGTTCAAGGTGGGATATGGGACATGATGCTCTTTTCTGGGCATACAGGAGACTTGCATTCCTCGGATAAAAGGTTTTTTTTTTTTCTTTCCCAACCTGAATTTATATCAGATATTCTATTTTTTCTTTAGATAGATATAAGGCTTGATTCTAATACTTCTTAAATGATTCCCTTTTAATATTGTTTTCAAAAATGTTTAGTTGTATGATTATAAATCTTAGTTATCTCCTCAATCACATTTATTTGACTTTTGTAATTACTTATGCCTCAAATCTGTACAGGATAGTAACACTATCCCACAATAGTTTAAACACAGAGTATGATGATAAACATTTGAGGTGATGAACCAGTTAACTAGCCTGATTTGATAATTCCACAATGCATACATGTATAATTATATTAAAATATTGCATATAAAATATACACTATTGTTTGTCCATTAAAATAAAATAAACTAAAAATTATTACTATAATGAATGACCAATTTATATATCCTTAAAAGAAGGAAAAACTATAATAACTCTTGTAGACTCATCTAATATAAGAAAAGAACAAAAGTTCATGAGAATTTTAAAAATGTACATGTTTTCCATATGTAATGTCAATTGATTTTGATTCATTCATTTATTTTAGAGTTTCTTTAGTACTTTTCATGTGTGATTGAATATTTTGGATTGTATGACAAACAAAACAATAGATCTCTCTTCATGTACTTGCTTTGTATACTACTGAGGAAACAACACAAAAATCGGTAAAGATAAATGTGAAGATTTCAGTTCAAATCCTATAAATATCATTGAACAAATAAATAGGGTATGGTGAAATAGAGATAAGAAATACTATTTTATAGAAGTTAAAATATATCAAAAGTGGCAATCCTGTGAGAGATTCGGTGAGGTATAACTTGACTGTAATGAAATATCAAGTCCTGCAAAAACCTGAAGGAAGATATCAGCAGCTGCACTAGTAAGTACCAAGGCACTGAGGTGGGAATATGCTTTAAATGGTCAAGAAACCAAAAGAAAAACATAGCCTAGATATAGTTAAAGTGGAGGAGGGTGTTACTGCGTGAAATTAAAGTACTAATGATAGGCCAGAACATCTTAAAGTTGTGAGGACCATGATAAGGACATGAAAGTTATTGAAGAGATTTTTAGCAGAGTGAGATGTGACATGATCTCTGATTTTATACAGTGATTCTCGTCTCTATGTAGGAAATAGTACATTAGAGGACAAGAGAGGAAACAGGAGGCTTTTGACAGGGAAATGTAGTAATCACTGTGAAATTTCAATGGAGTTTCAAGGGAGGGAGAAAGAAGAGGAGCTGACTGTAAGAACAAAACAGGTCAACTAAACCATATGTCACTACAAAAGCTACCATATGTGGCAACGTGCAAATATTAATCACATGATTTCTGTTGACTCTCAAATTGAATAGACAAATCTGAAATTTAGAGAACAATTGCTGGTTGAGATTAATACTTCAAAACTAAGTATGAACAAATATTCTATATTATTTCATTATTTTTACATATATCCAAAGACTAGTGATCTGTTTAATAAGTAAAATTTTTATATAGCCTTTTTATTAAATCATTTTTAGAATTGTGCATTTTCCCCAAAACGTATAAAGAATTAGTTTTCAAATATTGGAAGGTTATCTGTATTAATGAGAGGCATTTATGTATTGATACTACAATGACCTTGGAGATAATATTGTATAAATGAGAAGATGAGGAAAAATATGCTAGTCAAAAATTGCTTTTCAAATATGTTACTTTTCATCTTTCACATTGAATTGCCTAAACAAATGACTTACGATTTAATGCATACCTATTTTCCCGTTATTTTTTTGGTGTTAGTAAGTTTGGAACATATTAGACAGCAGTTTTGAGAATATTGAACTAATGTTTCTCAAATGACATATTACTAAAAAAAAAAATGGAATACCTTAAGCTAAAAGATTTCAAATATGTTGTTGAAGGACATATGAGACCATATATGTGTAGAATTAATGAGCTGCCTGAGGCCAGTATCGTTTTAATCTCTTTCTCAAGTTCTTAATCCTCTAAATTTAAAATTTTATATCCTACAAAAGTTATAATGCCTATTTATATTCCAGATATTACAAGATATTTACATTTCACTGTCACTTTTATGAAACAAGTTTGAGAAGTCTTTGTGATGAAAACTAACAAATGTGTTTTAAGATATCCCTGAATTCTTTGAAAATTATCTTCTATTTATTCTAAGAATGGGAACAACTATACTTTAGATAGCTACTATAAAAGCAGCAGAGTCTGCGTAAATTGTGACATTGCCAATTTGTCAGTGGAAGTAACGTGAATTGTTTGTAAAAATCAGTCTGCATCACATGATAGATGAAACCCTCAAAGTGCTTGATTTTTGTCATTAAATACTTTAGGCTAATAAAATGCTCCTATGAATGAAATAAATGATGCTATTCTGCAGTAGATAGTGTTTGCTGTCAAGAAGTAATAAATAGGACTCAAATACAATAGACATTTTTACTGAATAGAAAGCAAAATAAAATTATATATATATATACACATGTATATATATACACATATATGTGTATATGTAAAGCTTTTGTGTGTGTGTGTGTGTGTATATATATATATAATTTTATATATACACACACATACACCAATATATACTGAAGATTAAAAAGCTAGCTATTGTGGCAAAATGAAAGGTAATTTAAGACAATACTCAAATTAACCATTTCAATTTTTAATGATGAATGAAAATAAAATTGCAAAACTGAAAACCGAGGAGTAGGAGATTGTTCTTATTACTTTTTGCAGATTTCAATGATGGAAAAATTCTTTAAATAAAATTAATATTTAAAATGTCTTAATATTTGAAATAGTTTATTTGTGTGTTTATGTGCAAAAAGTCATCACTGTCTTTAATTGCTATTATTTTCACTGGAATATATTGTATAGTGTACTCTTTTATTTTCCAAATTACAACTATTATTTCTTATTATTTCAATGCATTACTTCACCCATTTAGATATACAGAGATGCATATAATCTGGATGTAGCTATTTTACGTGCATATAATTTAATGGTTTTCCACTTGCACTTTTTATTCACACAATTTCATTATGCATGGCCCACGTAACTATTTCTCAGCGTATTTACATTGGTGAGTCACTTCTACCTTCCCTTTGGGCTCCCTTTCCTTTCTGCATTTGAATGAGAGTTTTTCTAAATGAAATTCTAGAGTCATAAATCTATAAACAAATGGAAAGAAGTACATTTGAAAACTTCTGGTCAAAGGAATACATCTGTCATTTTTTAAAAGACTTTCAGAGTAATTTTCTCAAATTTCTTGCTAACTTATGCAGGCATGCCTATTGTTCCCATTGCATTCAAATCAGGTAAATTTTGAAAAATTACAAGCATATTTGCAAAATGCATTCATGTTAACATCATAAGAGAATTTAGTCCATAAATGTATGTGTGTGTATATATATTTGCATAACTTTTTCCAAACTAGATTCTGGATACCCTTATTGCTAACTGTGTTTTATCATAATGTGCTAAAAGTTAAAGACAAGTTGGTAAAATAACTAAAGACAGGACTCTATCTTACATGAAATTAATTCATATTAAAAAGTATAACATTTCAAATGGTAACTCACAAAACTAAATTGAATAGAAACTATAAAATGTACTTGATAAGAAAGAGTTTGAACTTTGAGATCTTTCACATTACTCAAATAATTCAAATATTTCAGACAATAAAATGTCAACAGGCTTTCAATAATTTTGAACAACTATTTAGACCTTAGACAACCTAACAGACTTGTTGAAGCTTATAGCATACAAATTCTCTTATGATCTGCATCAAGGTTGTTTTTGTCAAAAGTTGCATGTCAATTTTGTGGAATTAAGCCCTTTCCCATTTGCTCTGAGAATACTCACCAGGATTTGTGGCTGCAATGTTTACTCTGAGATAATGTTGTCACAAAATATCTTACTTTTATTATTTATTCTCAGTGCTCTAGTATATTAACTTTGGAAACAAAAGACTTTATTCTGTTTATAGCATTCTGTTGTTAGTGGTGATATTTCTACTTACAAAATATAGTAATTCTCAATCACTGAAAATGTCAAATCTTAGAAAATGTAGGATTCCTACACATGATGTTAACATCATTCTCGATCAGTTGTTGGCCAAAGATTCACATGACGAATCTGATTTTTCCAAAATAGATGATTCTTATGATTCGGGTGATTCTGATGTTAGTTCTGTTTAGAAATAACTAGAAGACCCTAGAATAAAACCTAGGCAATACCGTTTAGGACACAGGCATGGGCAAAGACTTCATGACTAAAACACCAAAAGCATTGGCAACTAAAGCCAAAATGAACAAATAGGATCTAATCAAACTAAAGGGCTTCTGTACAACAAAAACAAACAAACAAAAACTATCATCAGAGTGAACAGGTAACCTACAGAATGGGAGAAAATTTTTGCAATATACCCATCTAACAAAAGGATAATATCCAAAATCTACAAAGAACTTACAATAAACAAACTACCCCATCAAAAGTGGATGAAGGATATGAACAGACACTTCTCAAAAGAAGACATTTATGCACCAACAAGCATATGAACAAAAGCTCATCATCACTGGTCATTAGAGAAATGCAAATCAAAACCACATTGAGATACCATCTCATGCCAGTTAGAATGGCGATCATTAAAAAGTCAGGAAAAAACAGATATCAGAGAGGATGTGGAGAAATAGGAATGGTTTTACACTGTTGGTGGGCGTATAAATTAGTTCAACCATTGTGGAAGACAGTGTGGCAATTCCTCAAGGATTTAGAACCATAAATACAATTTGACCCAGCGATCCCATTACCGGGTATATACCCAAAGGATTATAAATCAATTTACTATAAAGACACATGCACACATATGTTTATTGCAGCACTGTTCACAATAGCAAAGACTTGGAACCAACCCAAATACCCATCAATTATAGACTGGATAAAGAAAATCTGGCACATATACAGCATGGACTACTATGCAGCCATAAAAAAAGGTTAGTTCATGTCCTTTGCAGGGACATGGATGAAGCTGGAAACCATCATTCTCAGAAAACTAACATAGGAACAGAAAACCAAACACCTTATGTTCTCACTCATAAGTGGGAGTTGAACAATGAGAACACCTGAGCAGAGAAAGAGGAACATCACATACTGGGGCCTGTCATGGGGTGGAGAGCTCAAGGAGGGAATAGAATTAGGAGAAATACCTAATGTCAATAACTGGTTGATAGGTGCGGCAAATCACCATGGCATGTGTGTATACCTATGTAACAAACCTGCAGGTTCTGCACATGTATCCCAGAAATTAAAGTATAATAATAATAATAAAAGAATGAACTCGAAGAACAGTGTTTATATTTCATTTTTACATTGAAAATCAATCAGATATGCTTCAGCCTCAAAAAGTGTGTTTATGTAAAAGTAAATGAGTACTGGCAGTAAGTTACCCTTCTTTTTTCTAATCAGGAAAAGGGTTACTGACAGAGCGTATAGATTACGTCTTCAGTTATTAAATAAAGTAAAAACCTTCCTTGAACTCAATCTTTTTTGTCATATTTTTTCTTCTGACATAAAGGTTTTATCCTCTTCTCTACATATACGGAATAAAAACCGTACTTTAAAACAAAGATAACAGCTTTTTTCTCAAATAAATCCTGTCTAATCTAAAGACCAGACTTCCTTTGTAGGACTAACACATTAACCATGAGATTAGAAATTATGGTCTAGGATAGTGGTCCCCAATATTTTTGACACCAGGGACCAGTTTTGTGGACGACAATTTTTACACATATGGGGGTTCGAGGAAGATGATTTCAGGATGAAACTGTTCCACTTCAGATCATTAGGCATTAGCTAGATTTTCATAGGGAGCATGCAACCTAGATCTCTCTCATGTGCTCATGTGCAGTTCACAATAGGGTTCACACCCCTATGAGAATCAAATGCCATGGCTGAGCTGACAGGAGGAGAAGCTCAGGTGGTCATGCTCACTTGCCTACCACTCACCTACTGCTGTGCAGCCTAGTTTCTAATTTTTGTATTTCTAACAAGCCACTGACTGGTACTAGTCAGCAGCACAGGAGTTTAGGTCCTCTGGTCTAGAAGTCGTGCAGCCAGAGGCAGCAAGATTCCAAACCTCTGCAATAGCTCCCAAAGACAGCATCACTATTGTAAAACCTAAGATCAGTGTTCATATTTTTCAGATATTGAATTCTGATGCACCAGCTGGTGCCACCTAGACCAGTAAACTGGCTATCTGGTCTTGCGGTGCCTATTCAGGACCAACTCAGTGCAGGAGGACTGCTTTGACTCCCTATAACTTGATCCCCAACCTGAACAATCAGCATTCCCCATTCCCTGGTCCCTTACCCACCAAGTAATCTTTTACAAAGCCATCTTAAAACATTCCAGGACACTGGATTGAGTAATAAAACTCTAGGTTCCCCTTTGGCCAGCTCTGTGTGATATAAACTCTTTCTCTATTGCAATTCTTCTGTCTTGATAAATTGGCTCTATCTGAGCAGCAGGCAAAATTAACCTATTTGGCAGCCACAACCCAATGCCAGTCAGTCCACTCTGTGATCAGCTCATCTCCCAGAAGAGTCTATTCCTCCATGGCAAGTGTTCCCACATCTCCAAGTATCCAAACCACACTTTTCTTATATAAATGCACAAAGAAACCAGTAGCCTCCTTCAAGTAATAACCATGCACTGCAACTGCTGTTAGCCACTCTTAAAACTTCAGTCCTTGCCAGTAACTCACTGGTCTTTGGACACTCAAATATCAAGCACTTTATCCACAGTACAGAGTAACCCCTTGTATTCATCAAAATCCAAAGAAATTAGGAAACTCAGTAAAATAACAACAACAACAGAGCTTGAAACCTGAGAAGAATCTACTTATGACTCTCAGGTAGCTATGAGAAAGAGAAATTCCTAAAATAGTGCCTATGGTGCCTTTTTTCTGTTGTTCCTCAAGAGGTCTCAGAGTCACTGGAAATCTCCTCTAGATCTCTTCATAAGGAATTAAACTTGACAAAAAGGAAGGAGAAATAGAAGTGAAAGGAAGTAGAGGAAAGAGTCTAGAGGGGTGAATTTTTGGAAGATTTTAAGCTTTCTAGAGGCCAATACAACTTCACATTTTTCTTGGCAGAAATCATGCCAATAAGAAAGCAAGGTAACAGAAGGACTGAACATACAATTAAAAGAGGTTTCTGTGAACTGATAAAAACTCCCAGATACAGAATCCAAAAGAGAAAAAGCAGAAAGACCTTTAAAAAATAGCCTGAATATCAGCTTTTAATTAAGCTACCTTCTGACTCCAACTATCTTTTTAAAAAAAATCTTTTTATCAAGGTTTAGCCATGCAAAAAGCAAACATTCTTGTTCTTGACTTTCTCTTGTAGACATTTGTACCAAGAAGTTGCATTTGGGGGTTGGGGTGGGTGTGGGTGGATATTTGTTTAATAGAGGTTTAGGTTAATTGCTATTTTAATTTTTCTCTTTTTTATTTTTTAATGAGCAGACAGTCTTATTTCAATGTCTCAATTTCTTACAGTATCTGCAAGCATCCTGAGATAGATGGATGGGCTTTAAACTGTTTTTAGAGGCACACTGCTGTTTTCATAGTGCTTCTATAGCTTTGTCAATCGAGGAAAATGATCAAAGCAACTCTCAATCATTTTAGGAGATTTATTTGCCAAGGCTAAGAACACATTCCAGGAGACATGTCTCTGTCTTTCTCCAAAAATGATTTTGAGGGCTTCAATATCTAAAGGGAAAAGGGCAGGATATTGAGAACTACACAATTTTCATGTGAGAAGTGGGGAGTGGAAAACAATCACTTATGCCTCTGTCTGGATAAATGAATCTACATTTTTATATAAGATAACTTAGACAATAGGGCAGATGAAACAATCAGATATGCATTTGTCTCAGGTGGGCAGAAGGATGACTTTGAGTTCTGTTCTATGTCCCTGTACCTGAGAAGATAAGCTATCAACTTACACCCAGTTTACCATGGGGAACTTTAACAAAAATGCCATAGGGTAAAGATCTTGGGATCCACAAGGAATTTCCTTGTGGGGAAAATGTGAGGCAGGATGTAGATTTTCATCTTTGTAGCCATCTTATCTAGAAAGCAAAATGGGAGACAGTTTTGCATGACCCAGTTTCCAGATTGACTTGTTCCTTTAGCTTAGTAATTTTGGGGTCCCAATATTTATTTTCTTTTCCCAGATTAAAGAAAGAAAAACTTTGTTATCCACAAATGGGGAGCAATTTACATTCGTGTCCTGCAATATTTTCTAGGGTCAAGATCTATACACAAAGGCCAACCTTTCTGTGTGTCCCATAGATGGAAAATTAAAAGAAGCAAGAAAGGAGAAAGAAAGAAAGAAAGAAAGAAAGAAAGAAAGAAAGAAAGAAAGAAAGAAAGAAAGAAAGAGAGAGAGAGAGAAAGAAAGAAAGAGAGAGAGAGAGAAAGAAAGAAAGAAAGAAAGAGAAAGAAAGAAAGAAAGAAAGAAAGAAAGAAAGAAAGAAAGAAAGAAAGAAAGAAAGAAAGAAAGGAAAGAAAGAAAGAAAGAGAGAGAGAGAGATGGAGGGAGGGAGGGAGGGAGAGAGAGAAGGAAAACTCAAAGCTTTTCCTGAAAATGAAAATGATCAAAAACAAATAGGCCCCTGATTCACAAGAATATAAATTCATAGCAAATGATTTAAACTAATTAATATAAACGTCTCTTCTTTCTTTAAGTATGAAGAATTCACATTTTTAAGAAACCTATGACTGGGAATAAAACCTAGGCTGAACTGCTGACAGAACCAAATCACAACCACTAGACTATAGGGAGCAATATATCTTTTGTAAATACAGGAAATCCAAAACCAGCATTTGAGAATTTAAAAAATTTAAATTTTGTTTTAGGTCACTGATATGGTTTGTCTCTCTGTCCTCACCTAAAGCTCATGTTGAATTGTAATCCCCAAAGTAGAGGAAGGGACCTAGTGGGAGGTGATTGTATCATGAGATGAATTTCCACCTTGCTATTCTTATGATAGTGACTGAGTTCTCACAAGGTCTGGCTGTTTGAAAATCTGTAGCACTTCCCCCTTTGCCCTCTCTCTGCTGCTCTTCCATGTAAAGATAATGCCTGCCTCCCCTTCACCTTCCATCATTATTGTAAGTCTCCTGTTTCATCACCAGCTGTGCTTCTGTACAGCCTGTGGAACTGTGAGCCAATTAAAACTCTTTTTTAATAAATTACCCAGTCTCAGGTAGTTCTTCATACCAATATGAGAACAGACTAACATTGGAAATTGGTACTGGCAGTGGGGCATTACTATAAAGATACCTGAAAATGTGGAAGTGACTTTGGAACTAGGTAATAGACAGAAGTTGAAACAGTTTGGAGGGCCCAGGAGAAGACAGAAAGATGAGTGACGGCTGGAAACTTCCTAGAAACTTGTTGTGTGGTTATGACTAAAATTTTAATAGTGACATGGACAGTAAAGTCCAGGCTGAGGAGATTTCGAATGGAGATGAGAAACTTATTGGGAACTGGAGTAAAGTCAGTCTTGCTATGCTTTAACAAAGAGACTGGTGGCATTTTGCCCAGCTCTAGGAATCTGTTGAACTGTAAACTTGAGATAGATGATTTTGAAAAAATTTTTGAAGCAGTAAGCATTCAAAATTTGACCTGGCTGCTTCTAATAGCCTATGTTTCTATGTATGAACAAAGAAATGGCCTGAGAATGGAACTTATATTTAAAAGAGAAACAAAGCATAAAAGCTTGAAATATTTGCAGCATGGCCCTGCAGTAGGAAAGAAAAGCCTATTTTTAGGGAAGGAATTTAATCAGGCTTCATAAATTTGCATAACTACAAGGAAGGGCAGTATTAATAACCAAGACAATGAGAAGCAGGCCCTGAAGATATTACAGGGACCATCGAAGCAGCCCTCCCATCACATGCAAGAAGGCCTAAAAGGGATGAATGGTTTTGTGGGCCAGGCCCAGGGCTCTACTGCCCTGCATAGCCTTGAGACAATACTCCCTGCATCCTGGCCACTCTAGCTCAAGTCATGATACTAAGGGGCCCAGGTTCTTGGAATGCTGCTTCAGAGCGTGCAAATCATAAACCTTGGTGGCTTCCACATAGCGTTAAACCTGCAGGTGCACAGAGTGCAAGAGTTGAGGCTTGTGAGTCTCTGCCTAGATTTCAGAAGATGATGTATGGAGAAGCCTAGATGTCAAGGAAGAAGTCTTCTGCAGAAGCAAAGCCCTCATGAAGAACCTCTACTAGGGCAGTGCAGAGGGAAAATGTGGGGTTGGAGCCCTCATGCAGAGTCCCCATTTGGCACTGCCAAGTGGAGCTGTGAGAAGAGAACCATTATCCTCTAGGCCCTAGAATAGTAGATCCACCAAGAGCTTGCAATATATGCCTGGAAAAGCCACAGGCATGCAACATTAGCTCATGAAAGCAGCCACCGGAGTTATACCTTGCAAAGCCTTGGGAGCCCACCCCTTGTTTCAATGGGGCCTGGGTGTGAGATGTGGAGCCAAAGAAGATTATTTTGGATCATTAAGATTTAATGACTTTGTGCTGGGTTTTCAACTTACATGAGAGCTACAGCTCCTTTGCTTTAGCCAATTTTTATCTTTTTAAAAGGGAGTATTTACTCATTGCCTGTTCCCCATATTTACCCAATGCCTGTATCCCCATTGCATCTTGGAAGTAACTAACTTGTTTTCTATCTTACAGGCCTATAGGCAAAAGAGTCTTTGAGACTCTGGACTTGGACATTTGAGTCAATGCTGAAATGAGTAAATACTTTGGGGTACTGTTGGAAAGGCATGATTGTGTTTTAAAATGTAAGAGGAACATGAGAGTTGGTAGGGACCAGGAGTACAATAATATTTGTTTGACTCTGTCTCCCCACCCAAATCTTATGCTGAGTTGTAATCCCCAGTGTTGACGGAGGGATCTGGTGAGAGGTAATTGGATTATTAAGATGAATTTCCCCCTTTCTGTTCTCATGATAATGAGTGAGTGCTCCTGATATCTGGTTTTGGAAAGTGTGTAGCACTTCTCTCTCTCTCTGCTGCTTCACCATATGGAGAAAATGCTTGCTTTCCCTTTCCCTTCCACCATGATTGTAAGTTTCCTGAGTCCTACCTAGCCATGCTTCCCATACAGCCTGTGGAACCATGAACCAATTAAGCTCTTTATGAATTACGCAATCTCAGGTAGTTCTTAATATCAATGTGAGAACTGACTAATACAATCACATTTCTACTCTTTAATTTTGTCAGGAGAATTTCTAAGGCTAGCCATGATGCTATTATTATCTTTCTTTCAATATGATCTTCACATAAATACAAATAATGCATTTAGAATAATAGATTTCTTAAATATTTTTTCAAATATAGATGCCTTTCTAATTTAAAGGATTCATCTTTTGACCACTGATGATTAGCATTCCAAATAGTTTACTTTTTCCAGTAGCAACTTAATCAAATAAAACTCTTTGTAGAATGCCTGGAAGGCAATTTTCGACACTTAAAACAAGTTTTTGTCATATAAGCAATATGTATTCTTAAAGAGGTTATAGGAAAGTCAGTGCTAATAATCTTTCTCCTATATTTATTTCCAGAAATGGACTAACATAACAAAAGGTTTCTGTTGCTAATGATGGTTAAGAATGGCGTTTGTTCTTATGTTGCCTTCAGTATTACACAAATTTGTGGGGAGTCACCAGATATAGGCCCTTTAATGCATGACACTAGGTAGGCACTTCTGGGATAGAACTTTGTGAGGGCTAACTATGCAGCAAGGATTTAGATGACAAAAGTCCTTTACGGTAAGACGGATATCTTGAGAGCTCAAGAGGGTGCTGCTTAATGTCTTACATGTCTTGAGGTTCCCAATGTTTTCAGACTGACCACTAACTTGAACAAAAATCAAACCCTTCAAATAGCAGAGACCAAGAAGGAGTGCTCTTATTTGATCGTAAGTCAAGCTCTTAAAGACATAAAACCAGATGAAAGGAGAACCACAGAAAAGTTTATATAAATCGATGCTTCTCTGGTCAGAACCACAAAGCTCACTAGTTCACAGAGTCAGTTTCAGTAACAACTTTATAAGAGTTTTAGGCCCATATTCTCTGGTACCCCCAGCACAACTCAGGAAGACAAAGAAAAAATAGAGGAGAGTTTCTAGGAGAAAAAGAATCAGACAATATAAACATTCATACCAAAAACACACCAGAGTAGCTGCACCCAAGACTAGTCATATATGGGCTTTACTCTAATCAAAATGTTGGAGAGAAAAAAAAAATTACCATTTGCTCAACCACATTCCACAGAGAGAGACAAGAGTCTGACTAGTAAGAAATGTTTGCTCTTTTCTGTTTTTCAGGCTCTGGATACATTGACTGTGGCTTGCAGAAGATAAGATTGGCTTTGGTATCCTGCACACAGTGTCAAAAGCCAAAAGGAGAGCTTCCCCTTTCTCTGAGAGCTTGCTAAAAAAATCAACAGATGGATGCAGATTGCTAGACAAAAAGACATAGAAAATTAATTAACATGTGTAAGTAAGAATCACAGAGTGATTATCAAACATATTGCTTTGTTCTCCCATTGCTATAAAGAAATACCTGAAACTGGATAACTTATGAAGAAAGGACATTTAATTGGCTCACAATTCCACAGCTGGACAGGAAGCATGGCTGGGGAGGCCTCAGCAAACTTACAATGATGACAGAAGGTGAAAGGAAAGCAGGCGCGTCTTCCCATGGCTTAAGCAGGAGGAATAGAGAGAAGGAGGAGGTGCTATACATTTCTTTCAAACAATCAGATCTCATGAGAACTCACTCATACTATGAGAACAGCAAGGGGAAAATGTGTCCCCATGATCTTATCATCTCCCACCAGGCCACTCCTTCAACGTTAGGGATTACAATTTGATATGAGATTTGGATGAGGACACAAATTCATATTATATCATCCAAATAGTGCAGTGTGGTTGATATAATTTGGCTATTTGTCCCCTTCAAATCTCATGCTGAAATTTGGTTTCCAATGTTGAATGGGGCCTAGGGGAAGATCTTTGAGTCATAGAGGTGGCTTGGCACCATCCTCATGATAATGAGTGAATTCTCTATAAGTTCTTATTAGAACAGATTGTTATAAAGAGCCTGGTACCTCTCTCCCCGTTCTCTTTCTCTCTGTCTTCCTTTGTCTCACTACGTGATGTCTGCTTCCTTTTACCTCCCACCATGAGTGGAAATTCCCTGAAGCCCTCACCAGAAGAATGTGCTGGCTCTATGTATCTTTTACAACCTGTAGAATCATAAGCCAGATAAATACTCTTTTGTTTACAAATTACTCAGCTTCAGGTGTTCCTTTATAGAGATGCAAATGGATTTAGACAGTAATAGCAATGCTTGTGTCTCCTTTTTCATATGAAGTGATGGAGATGGACAATGAACACAATTTTTTTCAGGGGCAGTAAATCATAAGGGAAGTAAATGGACGTAGGAGATGAGAGGCAGACATCATGGAAAGGTGAATTGTGGAACTGAACAGGAGCAAACATTGTCTCATTATGCAGGTAAAGTTTCCAGGTAATCTCTTGTAGCTAACCTAAAAAGAGTAGACGAAAATCTGCCTGGCCATGAGTATGACTTCTAGTCTTTTTCCTTCCCTGGTTGTTGCTCTTTTCTGGTTATTGTTGAGGCTCCTAGAGAGAATTCTTAGGAAAATTGCATTTAAGCTTTCTTTGTCAGATAAGAAGATTTCAGAGAGTCTCTCCCAGTGCTTTGGAAAAAAGGATCAGAGAGACAGGGAGCCAAGGGAAAGATCAGAGAGACTTTGCTTTTGAGGCCTAGTTCTGAGTTATCTCAATTTTCAAAGTACTCAGCATACCAAAATGACATATTTTGGGGAATTGTTTTCTGCACCCCAACAGAGATAAATGGAAATATTTACTTCTCATTATAAACATAAATCCCAATCCATATAAAGTTGTCTCTTGACTGCTTCTAAGTTATTTTTTTTCTCCAAAACACAATTCCAATAATTATGATCACACACAATATTCTTTGTTCTCGTCGACTTTGGCAATACTATCCATATTCAGTTCCCCAGTTTAGTTATCTATGGCATCTGTTATTTTGTTCTATGTTTTCTTATTAATAAATATTTAAAGTCATCACATTATTTTGTCCTTTGCTACAATTAGAAAAATAGATTGTATAATTAGTCTGTTATTCCATAGATAAGAAAATCAGAACAAATTTCAAAACACAAAACCCATAATTATTTTTCTATTTACATATCAGTCAGTTAAATATTTACTTTTTTAATCTACCAATTAAATAACTTAATGATGTTGAAAAGGAACGCCACTGATACAGGAGATAAGAAGGAAATACTTAGGCAGATAGCAAGCGTATGGGAGTTCTCTGTTTTTCTTTTTAATAAAAAACAGCCCAAAATCATTTTCTAACAAAGAGCAGCCTGTAAAGTTGAGCTGCAGACATCGATAAGCAAGCTGGGAGCTTGCTCGGGTGAATGCCAATAGGAACTAGGGACAAGATATATTCAAGATGGCAGCTCCATCCTCTCTTCTCTGCCAGCCATGTGTATAGTAGGAAGTAGACAAGATGGTACAAATTAACTAGAAAGTCCATTTGCATAAGAAGATTAGAGTGGGGTCACCAGCCTTTCCCATGTGCTATGAAAATGTCATACCTGATTGGACCTATCTGTTAGCCCTATGTAAATCAGACATCACCTCCTCAAACGGGACTGTAAAACCTTGTGCATTTGCCACTCACCAGTCCTTTTGCTCAGAGACCCCTTTCTCTACGGAGAAAGCTGTTTCTCTTTCTCTTCTTTTCTGCCTATTAAACCTTCACTCCTAAAATCCTCAAGTATGTCTGTGTCCTAAATTTTCCTGGTGCAAGATGAAAAATTCCAGGTGTATACCACCACAGTGTATCTGTTTCATAATTGAGGACCTCATCCAAGATACCAAGGTACAACACTCATTGAAACGGGGAGTAGAGGAGTGGACTCCAACTCCGTCCTTTCATTCTGAGGCTCCTGGCCTCCATTTTAGAACCAAATCAAACTAAATACTGGGCCCCCTTCAGTCACTTAAATATATTTAGCATGACTGCCAGCTTTACAAGACATGGAAGACAGGCTTGCTGGGAAGAACATGGATAATCACCCAATTCCCACGGGTTGCTGAACATATTGGCCATGTTTCAACCAGTTTCCTTTCATGAAGAACTGAGCCATCTTGTGGGGCTGAAAGAAGTACTGGGGCAACAGAATTTCTTGCCAGGGTTAGCCCCCAGTATTATTGAAAGGCTTCTGGACTGACCCTAGCCTCTGACCACCCCGATGCTGTGTCAGCAACAGGATCTCCAATTTTCCTGTTGTAATTTTCTCCTTTCCTGTTGGAGACCATCGTATCTCTTGTCCTCACTGTGTATACAATGTGTGGGAAGTTTTATAGTCCAAGGAAGCAATCTTGTTTGACAAGATCAGGGAATGTTGTAGTATTTGGGGATAACGCTCAAGGGAAGGCATCTTTGTAATTTTCTAGGAGCAGAGAGTCTCCCCTGCCTCCCCAACCACAGTAGCGAGCTTCTCTTTCTCTCTGCCCTTGGCCTGGAGAGCACATGGCATTTCCAGGTCTCTCTCTCTGCTCTTTGTCTGGAAGGCACATGGCATTTTCAGTTTTCTCTCTGCGCTTGATCTGGAGAGCACATGGCATTTCCAGGTCTCTCTCTAACACTGGTCTGGAGAGCATATGGCATGTCAAGGTTGCTCTGCCCTTGGGTTGGGGAGCATATGGCATATCAAGGTCAATTGTACCACTTAGTGGAATGGGGATCCTCTCTGTGAGGCACCCTGTCAATTCTTTACCAAAACACCTTACCTTCCCAGTTCTTTCCTCTGTTTCTGTTTCTGCCTCTCTACTAGAAACCAGGCTTTATGCTATTTCTGCGAACAGGAGAAATTTGCCTTCAACAATTAGGAGTAGAATGTCTTTTTGAACCAAATGTTAGTCTTGATACAGTCCTATCAGCAGGAAAATGGCCATTTAATCCATAAATTCTTTTAGGGCACTTATTCTGGCTCCAATTCGAGTGCAACATAATTAGTAAGGAAATTTTAAGTTCAGAAGTTAACCAGAACCATTCTATAAGGGTAAACGCTTCAGCCTGGGCCATAATAGCAGGATATAGAGCTCAGGCCAGTGCACGACTTCCATTAAAAAAAGAAGTCCAACAATTTCAGAGACATTTAGGTTATTGTTTAAATAATAACATCCCTTCCACAAAACTCAACTGCCTTTGTAAAGTTAATGAAGGTCACCAGGCTAGGGGAAGGAGAGGAGCCTAAATTCTGCCAAGGTGTAGATGTAAATAATTGCCAACCATTATTCTGGAGGTCCTGCAGATAACATCAGTATTGTAGAACCTAAGAGTGGCCTTTTGAGATATCTTTTCAGACTTTTTGCACATTTGACATTGTGGCTTCAACTGCACCCACTGACAGACGGCTTCTGTGGTCCCACCCATAATACATTTATCACATGAGCACAGCTTCAACTCCCTACAACTTAATCTCCACCCCAACAAATTAGCAGCAAGCACCCATTTCTAGCTACCTCCACCTCTTCCCCTAAACTACCTTTGAAAAACTCCTAACCTATGAGACTGAGACACGATTGATTTGAGTAATAACTGTCTCTCTTGAGTGGAGTGGCTAGCCTTGGGTCAACTAAACTCTTTTTTTACTGCGATGCCATAGTCTTTACTTGTGAAGTGGGCAGGAAGAATCATTCAGGTGTTAATAAATTGAGCCTGCACAGAGTCCCACAGTTCACAGGCTAACATTCCTCACCCTCCTCATACCCAGTCCTTAAAACTTCACACCTTTATTGTTTGGAGAGCAGAAGTCTTCTGATTAAGTGCTCACTTCTCCATTTCTGTCCAGAAACAAAACCTGCTTGCCTTTTGTTCCAACTAGGTGTTCTTTCTTTGTAACTGACACAAAGTAGGGCAAGAACTCAGTTTACCAGTGACAAAAGACGTTCTGTTATTATTATAAATGTGAATATCTCTCATCACTTTTACTATTTTTGTCAGAATGAAGTTTTACTCAATAAATTACTCCTTTAATAGTGTTGGTAAAAACACACTTGATTGTGACAAGCAAGCATTAAGTTTCACATGGTACAATCACAAAAGGAATCTTTATTTTGTATTTATTATGAAAATATGGATAGTATAAGGGTAAACACAATTTCTAATTGGAAAAAAATGATGTAAAAGGGAGTTACCTTTTTCTTTGAGCATTTACTTTGGAAAATTTATAAAGTCTTCCTCTGCGTCTTTCAAATGTTGATAAATATTTTAAAAGCTAAATGATCCTTTTTTTTAGTTTTACAACCCAGGAATATTTCTTCAAGGGCCTGGGAGCCAACTCTCTAAAGTGTTATCAAGAAAAAGAGCCCCTATCTCCCAATTTCTGCTGGAGTCAAATGGGTGCCCTGCTCAAGTTGCAAAACTACTTTCATTATAAAGATACGAAAAGTTTATTTTTTTGATAAATCCAATTAACATAAATGGTGACCCCAATTACCAGATGAATTTAGATGGAACTATGTGTGACAATGGTGCTGTCAAGTCCCTTTACTTGAGAACTACTTATGGTTCACCTTGAATACTTGTATGTAACGGGTTGTATCTGCTTGACTATGTACAAGGGTAAGCTGTCTTTCCGTCTCTCCGATCTCTTTAACAATTGCCTAGACAGAATGTGCTGCTCATCACATTCCAGCTTATGCTTACCCAAGAATGAAGCAGTTATTTTTCTCTTCTACCATTGTGGGGAGGAATTCTGAGTTGGCAATAGATACTGCTTTTAATATTTCCCCTGAAATATTCTAAACAATTTTATATTTCAGATCTTCTTTCTGGTGAAGACTTTCAATGAATAGGAACAATACACATTTAAACTTTTTTTTTTTTTTTGCTGAAATGGGAATTTGCAAATCTTAGAAAATTGAAAATCTCCATGAGTTAATATAGAATGTTATACGTTGCATATTAAAATCATACAATATAAAAAGTCAGATAACTAGTATGTTTAACATATATAACAGCATTATGTGGAGACATCTCATACCATGCCATTTTCTCCTCAAAATGAGTTTTTCCTTAACTGTATATAAATTTATGTTAGCAGTAGCAAATCTGTACAGGTTTACAGCAACCTCAATTTGAGGAGGCAGAAAGCAGTAAAAGGGACTGAGGCAACTTTTAGAGCAGGAGTGAAAGTTTGATAAAAAGCTTTAGAGCAGGAATAAAAGGAGGTTAAGCACAGTTGGAAGAGGGCCAAGCAGGTGACTTGAGTGATCAAGTGTGCAGTCTGACCTTTGATTTACAGTTTTATATGCTAGCATGCTTCTGGGGTCTTGCATCCTTTCTTCCCTTATTCTTCTCCTGGAGAGGACTGTCTGCACGCACAGTGGCCTGCCAGCACTTGGGAGGGCAGCATGCTCAGTGTGTTTACTGGAGTTGCACGCATGTTCACTTGAGACATTCTTCACTTAACCAGTCAAATGTGTCTAGAAGATCATGTACCCGTTAAACGCCACCATTTTGCCTCTGAATAAACATGCTTGAGCCCACTTGCCCATCTCCTGAGATTTTATAGGGAAAGTTGCTGATCACCAGTTTCAGGTTTTTTTCCATCTACTGGGAGACTGCCTTTTACTGGCAGTAGCTCTGACAAGTTATAATTTTAGAGAGTGAGTTTAACAACCTCCTGACCATCACCTGATGGTCTCATAACATTCCTGGCGTGTGGCAGTGGGGACCCTCTCATCCCTGCTCATGTCTGACTAGATTACCTACTGTAACATCCACATATGTAAAACATCAAGCAAGTCCTTAATGGACAACGTGATCTATATAGAATAACCTAAAACAGCTCTCTCTTTCTCTTTTGCTTTTATTTTTTTTCCTAGTCCCAGGACTATTTTACTCTAAAGATTTGGAGACTGGATAAAAACTTCCAGGTATAATTCAAGGACAAAATCTCTGGCTTTATTGAATTATAGGGCATAACAGAAATCAGTCTTAGAAAAAAATTACATTTTAGAGAGTGCTCCAGAATCATCTTATTACATGTTCTACACATACCAAAATTTCACAAACACCCCATGTAAGCCGAAAAGTGTCTGAGACAGGTCTCAATCAATTTAGATGTTTCTTTTGCCAAAGTTAAGAATCACAGTCCATGACATAGCCTCAGGAGATCCTGAGAACATGTGACCAAGGTGGTTTGATTACAGCTGAAATTTATACAATTTAGGAAAACTGAAATTACAGGCAAAGACATAAATCCATACATGTAAGTTATACATTGGTTTGACCCGATCAGGCAGGACATCTCAAAGTGGGAGTGGGGTGGGGAGAGTGGGGAGGTGGGCTTCCAAGATCATAAGTGGATTCAAAGATTTCCATTTTTTTTTTTTGAGATAAAGTCTCTCTCTGTCACCCAGGCTAGAGTGCAATGGCACTATCTCAGCTCACTACAACCTCCACCTCCTGGGTTCAAGTGATTCTCCTGCCTCAGCCTCCTGAGTAGCTGGGATTACAGGCATTCGCCAGCACACTCAGCTAATTTTTGTATTTTTAGTAGAGATAGTGTTTCACCATGTTGACCAGGATGGTCTTGAACTCCTGACCTCAGGTGATCCACCTTCCTCAGATTCCCAAAGTGCTGGGATTACAGATGTGAGCCACCGGCATCCAGCCAGATTCAAAGATTTTCTGATTGGCAATGAGCTGAAAGAGTTAAACTCTGCCTGAATAGGTGAAGTCAGCTAGAGTTAAATTAAGGTGGGCAGTTGTGGAAGCCATTGTTCTTGTCATGTAGATGAAGCTTCCAGGAAGGAGCTACAGAGAGAATACAGGGTGAATGTCTTTCATCAGAACTTAAAAGGTGTTAGACTCTTAGTTAAATCTCTCCTGGATAAGAAGACCTAGAAAGGGAAGAGGATTCTCTACAAATGTAAATTTCCCACACAGGAGACCACTTTGCAGGGCTTTTAAAAAATATATCAAGGGAATACATTTTAGGTATCAAGGGAATACATTTTAGGGTAAATTACTTTGATTTCCTTTAGGGCCTGTTATCTGTTATGTGATGCTATACCAGAGTCAGTTGGGGTTGGTATCTAATTGCTACCAAAGGTCTGTTCTGTTCATCTTAGGATCTCTATTGTCACGTTAATACTGGTCAGTTGTGTCTAAATTCCAAAAGGGAGAGGGCATAATGAGGTATGTCCAACTCCCGCTTTGTGACATGGCATTGAAACTGCCTTTGCAAAAATTATACCTGAGATAATTATTACAGTGTAAGAGATACGACCTAACTGACTCCTTCTTGCTTCTAACCACGAAGAAATCCTTGTTCATTCCCAGGTGTAGGCCAAACTAACTTTGGGAGAAACTTAGTTTATGGTTTAACTTTGAAACAAAGATAATAATAGCCCTTTCTCAAACCAATACCCCTTCCTACCTGGGGACTAGATTGCCTTTGCAAGACTAACAGATTAGACATAAGATTAAAAGTTATAGTTCAGGAGTCATGCCGCCGGAGGATGCAAGATTCTAAATCACCCCAAATTGCTCCTTGGGATAACCACACTATTATAAAATCTAAGATCAGTGCTTAAGATATTTTGCAGATGCTGCACACAATGGATCAGCTGGTGATGTAGGATTTTTCTCACCCTATCTATGAAATCATGGAAAGGATGCCCCATCCAGTTGGCCCACTGTGCTCAACCCCTTGTAGGAGAGAGCACATGAGGGAGTGAGTGTGCGATCTGGCTGGCTGCTCCAGGCATCAACACAGGAGTAAGCTCCATCCAGGGCATGTCACCTCGAGGGGAATGCAGCAATGCCCAGATGAGGATGCTCATAACCCTGAAGCCCCAGGAGGGTGTTACAGAGCTTCTTTAATTCTGCCATCCATGGACAGCAGTGTATTAGCAGCTCAGTTGGTCCCTTGCCTTGCAGGGCGGCTGCCCTTCACTGGTAAGGTCAAAGGACCAGTGTGACAGCTTTTCTGGGTACCCATACTTGGTGAGTACCAATCTCTTGTTCAGCTTCCAAGAAGAATGAAGTCATGCAGATGATTGAAGGATTGTAAAGGCAAACAATTTTATAGAGTGAGATAAATGGCTCTTAGTGGAGAGGGGAACTGGAGAGAGCGCAGAAAGGGCAGGTCATTTTACCTGAAGTCGGGTTGTCTCTTCCCCAAAGACAGGCCATCTCCTCCTCTACTGACAGTCTAGGGTCTTCATAAACACAGGATGGGAAGTGCATGCCAGTTGGTTTGCAAGTATGCAAAAAAAGGTTAAAGTGAAGACACCATTCAAAGGTGGGCATGACAATATGGAAAACCAATTAGGAAAGGGCAGGTATATGTAAAATGGTGAAGGGTTGGGATCAATCAGAGGAAAGTGCACCAAACTGAAAGACAAGTTCTCAATCCTGTCTGAGGATTTAATGTGTAGCTTAGCTTTCAGGCTTAAACTGTCTCCGGCTTGGAGATGGGCTTCACCTGGTACCCACCTCTATCTGCGTAAGCGTTTGGCTGCTTCCTACCACTGTCACTGACATGACCAGGATTGAGAAATTGTCTCATTTTGTCTTGTGGCCCGCACCCAGGAACTTACTCCGCCCAAGAGTACAGCTTCAACTCCCTCTGATTGCATCTCTGACCCGACCAATCGGAACTCCCCACTCCCTGTCCCCCTACCCACCAAATTATCCTTAAAAACTCTAATCCCTGAATACTTGGGGAGACTGATTTGAGTAATAATAAAACTCTGATCTCTTACATGGCCAGTTGTATGTGAAGGACTCTTTCTCTATTGCTATTGCCCCATCTTCATAAAACGACTCTGTCTATGCAGTGTGCAAGGTAAACCCTTTGAGCGGTTACAGCCTGAACTCATTTTTCAGGTTTCTTTGTAATCTCCTTGGCTGAAAGGGCTATCCATTCAGTCATATGGGGGGCTTAGAATTTTAATTTTGGCTTATACGCATAAATATGTGCAAATATAATGTATTTTATTTATATTTTATTAAAATATAATTTTAATAAAAACAAAAATTAAAATAGTTTTCAGATTAGATATAATAGGTAGTAGTTTCTCAGCTTCTTTCCTGCATACCTTTCCAAGATACCGATTTTTTTTTTTTAAGGTTAATAAAATGCAGCAAATCTGAAAAAAAAGAACTGGTTTTTGCTCTGTGCACATTAACTTATATATAGACTCTGCCCTTTAAGGTGAGCCCTGTGAGTTATTTGAAATCTTCTGCTTCTGAATTCTCAGTCTACTTGGCTCATTTCATCTGAAAGTCAAGATCCTGTTAAATATAGACATAAAGTAAAATGTCTTAAAACTTTCAGCAAAGTCTGGTTCTCCTTCCTACCCCATTCCACCCTCTGCATCTGTAGCCTCCCTTACAACGTTATATTTGTTTACTTCTGTTAATCACGATAAATGACAAGAAAGGTCTCAATCATTTTAGGTTTATTTGCCAAAGTGAAGGATGCACACCCAGAAGACAGGTCTATGTCTTTCTCCAAAGCTGATGTTGAAGGCTCCAGATTTAAAGGTGAAAGGACGGGATATTGAAAAGTACATGATTTTCACGTAAGGGGGTAGTGAGTAATAGTTATTCATTTTTTTGGCTGGCCCAGTGAATCTGCATTTTTGTACATAAAATGACATAGACAAACAAGGCAGAGAAAAAATTCAAGTAATCTGCATTTTTATATAAGATGACATAGATAAAATAGGATAGAGGATAATCAGATATCCATTTATGTCTGGTGAGCAGGTGGATGACTGCACCTGTAAATATAAGCCATCAATTTACATTGCTATTGTGAAATCTTAACAGAAACCCCTTAGGGTAAAGATCTTGAAGCTCACTAGGAATTTGCTTGTGGGGAAAAACAAAAAAAAACAAAAAAACAAAAAAAAACATGACAAGGAATTTCCTAGGAACCAAAAGGGGAGTCCGTTCCCAGCTTGACTTTTCCTTTAGCTTAGTGATTTGGGGGCCCTGAGATATGATTTAGTTTCATAGCTTGATCACTTTGAAATTTATATGTAACTGAAATATTTACTATTTTTATAATCATTTTTTTCATCCTACTAGAATATACATATTATGAGGGTAGATATTTTTGTCCATTTCTTTCACTACTGTCTGGCAGATAAAGTGTATTCAATAAATGTTTAAGAAATAAATTTCTGGAATAGCATGAGCTCAATGAATGCTATTTGCATTTGAATATCAATTAACAGTGTGCCAGATCTTGAAACCATTGTCCATTATATGGAATATTCTCACAATTGTTTAATTTTATTGGATGGAACTTAATAGATATTTTTAATAGAAAGAAAACTCAAAAGCCATACAGACAACCTCACTCCAAAGTCTCAAGAACTTGTGTAACCTCTGAATAATTTCACAGAAGTGTCTACTTGACAAGACAGCACACTCCATTTTTTAAAAATCAATCTTTGAGCATGCTAAGCTATTTTATTTTACTTTATTTTTTTGAAACAGAGTCTTGCTCTGTCACCCAGACTGGAGTGCAGGGGCACAATCTTGGCTCACTACAGCCTCCACCTCCAGAGTTCAAGTGATTCTTCTGCCTCAGCCTCCCAGGTAGTTGGGAGGTGCACACCACTACACCTGGCTAATTTTTGTATTTTTAGTAGGGATGAGGATTCACCATATTGGCCAGGGTTGGTCTTGAACTCCTGACCTTGTCATCTGCCCACCTTGGCCTTCCTCATGGGAATAAATTCTCACATCAGGCTTCAAGGATGAAAGAGGGACGCAGCCTTGGGCTTAGCCAGGTCAAGTGCTAGAGGTGGGACTATCATGACACTGGACTCAGAGGCATTAGATTTAGAAGTACGTAGAGCATGTTAGGAATTGGCTCCCCAGGACTTTCAAGCAAAAACTGAGGGCCAACTTTTTGAGATATTTCATAAAAGTGAGTACTGAAAGAAAGCATGAGAACGAACTAGAAGTGAAAGAATTCTAAATAGTTTCTTCTACTAGTTCATACCCACTATAAAATCTATTTCTATTATAAAAATTTAAATATACATGTGAGTTTTGATTAATGTACAGTAAAGAGTATAGCCTCCCTGTAATTTAATCTTATAGTAATATTGGTGAAGCCTGTTTATTCTTGATTTTTAGCAGACACATACTTCTATTTTTTAATTATCTGTTTTCTTCTTTTATTTTTATTGTACTTTAGGTTCTGGGGTACATGTGCAGATCATGCAGGATTGTTGCATAGGTACACACATGGCAATGTGGTTTGCTGCCTCCATCCCCCCATCACCTACATCTGGCATTTCTCCCCATGTTAACACTCTCTGACACCCCTCCCCACGCTGTCCCTCCCTTGGCCCCTGACAACAGACCTCAGTGTGAAATGCTCCCCTCCCTGTGTCCTTGTGTTCTCATTGTTCAACACCCACCTATGAGTGAGAACATGTGGTGTTTGATTTTCTGTTCTTGTGTCAGTTTGCTGAGAATGATGGTTTCCAGATTCATCCATGTCCCTACAAAGGACATGAACTCATCTTTTTTTATGGCTGCGTAGTATTCCATGGTGTATATGTGCCACATTTTCCCTGTCCAGTCTATTATCCATGGGTATTTGGGTTGGTTCCAGGTCTTTGCTACTGTAAACAGTGCTGCTATGAACATACGTGTGTATGTGTCTTTATAATAGATTGATTTATAATCCTTTGGGTATATACCCAGTAATGGGATTGCTGGCTCAAATGGAATTTCTATTTCTAGGTCCTTGAGGAATCGCCGCACTGTCTTCCACAATGGTTAAACTAATTTACACACCCACCAACAGTATAAAAGTGTTCCTATTTCTCCATAGCCTCTCCAGCATCTGTTGTCTCCAGATTTTTTAATGATCACCATTCTAACTGGCATGAGGTGGTATCTCAATGTGGTTTTGATTTGCATTTCTCTAATGATCAGTAACGATGAGCATTTTTTCATGTTTGTTGCCCTCACAT